>CAUYLG010041630.1:0-141820 GCA_963573385.1 Cacajao melanocephalus
TGTTGATGGATACCTAGGTTGATTTCATATTTCGGCTGTTGTGAATAGTGCTGCAATAAACATGAGAGTGCAGATGTGTGTTTAGTATACTGAGTTTCCTTCTCATGGGCATGTACCCAGCAGTGTGACTGCTGAATCATATGGTAGCTCTGTTTTCAATTTCTTGAGGAAACTCCATGTAGTTTTCCATAGCGGATAGACTATTTTGCATTCTCATCAAGAGTGTTTGAGTGCTTCTGGTTCTCTGGGTCCCTGTCAGCATTTGTTGTTTTCTGACTTTTTGATAATCGGCATGTTAATTGAGGTTAGGTGGTATTTTATTGTGGTTTTGATGTGAATTTTTGTGATTAGTGATTTTAAAACCTGTTTGCATTTACCTGTTGGCCATTTGTATGTCAGCTCTTGGAAAATATCTATTGAGATCTATTGTACTTTTTTTTACTTCCTCTAACATGGATCATAGGAAACAATTTTTTTCTTTTTCCAGTGCTGTCGTTGCAGAATGAGGGTGTGGGGCTTAGTGGGGTGTGGGCGCCACAGTGGGGGCACTGCTGCCTCGGCTCGTCAGTCCATTCATCACTGCGGCAGGACCCCAGCCTCGCCCCTGCGCCCTGCGCAGCCAGGACGGCCCACCCCTGGGTGCCAGTGCTGGAGGGAGCCTGGGTGCTGCTCCCGGAGGTCACCACGGGATGCATGGACTGGGGCTGAGCTGGTTACTGCCTGAGCGCGATGGGGGCAGTGGGAAGCCAGTGGGCCAAGTACTGCACTTAGAAAACCATCCTCATCGGATCCTGGGACACCTGGAGGGCGGGGGCGTGGGCGGGGCTCCACAGGTGTCTCCTCTGGGCCACTGGGCCGCCCCGTCCCTGTTTTACAGCTGGGGGAATTGAAGCATCTAGGTGAAGGGAGCCCCCTCCCACGTAAGGCCGCCGCCGGGATCAAGGGTGACTGGGATGGGCTCAGGACTCGGAGGGAAATGGCCGGGGGCTCTGAGGGGCTGCCCTGCTGGCCGGGCTGGTCAGTCCAGCTAAGGCTACCTACCTCTCCTCTATGACTTCTGGGCGGGCTGGTGGCCGGGGCAGCACAATGGCATGGCTTTGGTCTAGATGACGGCCCTGCCCCCAGCCCGCCTGGGCCCGAAGAGTGGTTTGCGAGGGTCACAAGTTGTGCTAGAGCCACCAGTGCTTCGAGTCCTGGAGGTCCAGGCGGCCGGTGGGGCTGGGTGAGGCCGAGTCTGTGTGGTCCAGGCTGGGTGCTGCACGGAGGGACCGGCTGGTGCGCGGAGAGAGGTCGTGGGGCCAGGCACACCATGGCTTTTGCCCATTTTTTAATAGGAGTATTTAGGATTTTTGTTTTTGAATTCTTAGGTGTTCTGGTTATTAATGCCTTGTTGGATGAATAGTTCGAAAAAATTTTCTCTCATTCTATGGGTTGTCTCTTCATTTTGTTTGTCTATTTGCTTGCTTTCTTGCTTATTTATTTATATATATATATATGTTTGTTTATTTATTCATTTTAGATGGAGTCTCATTCTGTCACCCATGCTGGAGTGCAGTGGCATGATCTCTGCTCACTGCAACCTTCACCTCCCAGGTTCAAGCAATTCTTCTGCCTCAGGCTCCCTAGTAGCTGGGGACTACAGGCACCCGCCACCATCCCTGGCTTATTATTTATATTTTAGTAGAGACAGGGTTTCACTATGTTGACCAGTCTTGTCTAGAACTCTTGACTTTAAGTGAACTGCCTGCTTTGGCCTCCCAAAGTGCTGGGATTACAGGCATGAGCTACCACACTTGGTCCACCTTGTTTAAATTTTAATTTTTTTAAAAAAAATTTTCTGTGCCGAAGCTCTGTAGCTAGATGTAACCCTATTTATCAATTTTTGCTTTGGTTGCCTGTGCTTTTGAGGTCTTACTAAACAAATCTTTGCCTAGACCAGTGTTCTAAAGGATTTCCCCAATGTATTCTTCTAGTAGCTTAGTAGTTTTCCTTTCCTTTTTTTTTTTTTTTTTTTTTTCTGGTTTGAAATGAAGTCTTGCTCTGTTGCCCAGGCTGGAGTGCAGTGGCCAGATCTAAGCTCACTGCCACCTCCACCCACTGGGTTCAAGCAATTCTCCCGCCTCACTCAGCCTCTCTAGTAGCTGGGATTACAGGCATCTGTTACCACAGCTGGACATTTTTTTTTTTTTAAGATGGAGTTTCACTCTTGTTTCCCAGGCTGGAGTGCAATGTTGCAATCTCGGCTCACCGCAACTTCTGCTTCCTGGGTTCAAGTGATTCTCCTGCCCCTGCCTCCTGAGTAGCTGGGTTTACAGGCATGTGCCACCACGCCCGGCTGATTTTTTGTATTTTTTTGAGTAGAGACGGGATTTCTCCATGCTGATCAACCTTGTCTTGAACAGCCGACCTCAGGTGATTTGCCTGCCTTGGCCTCCCAAAGCTCTGGGATTACAGGGGTGAGCCACTGCACCCAGCAATTTTTGTATTTTTAGTAGAGACAGGGTTTTTCCATGTTGGCCAGGATGGTCTTTAACACCTGAGCTCAGGCAGTTCGTCCACCTCCGCCTGGGCTGGGATTACATGTATGAGCCACCATGCCTGGCCTGTAGTTTTTTACCTGTAAGTTTTTAATTAACTTTGATTTGATTTTTTTTTAAGATGAAGTCTTGCTCTGTTGCCCAGGTTAGAGTGCAGTGGCATCATCTTGGCTCACTGCAACCTCTGCCTCTCGGGTTCAAGCAATTCTCCTGCCTCAGCCTCCCAAGTAGCTGGGATTACAGGTGCCTGACAACACACCTGGCTAATTTTTTGTATTTTTGGTAGAGACAGGTTTTCACCATGTTGGCCAGACTGGTCTCAAACTCCTGACCTCATGATCCACCTTCCTTGGCCTCCCAAAGTGCTGGGATTACAGGGGTGAGCCACCATGCCTGGGCTCCTTGATTTTTATATATGGTGAAGCATAGGGGTCTAGTTTTATTCTTCACACGTAGATATCTCTCATTTTCCCAGCACCACTTATTCAAGACACCATCTGTTCCCCAAGGTATGTTCTTGGTGCCTTGGTGAAGAACAAGTTGGCTGTAAATGCACGGATTCATTTCTGGGTTCTTTATTGTGTTCCGCTGACCCATGAAATCCTTCCTTTTCAATATTATGGTCCATACTTTCCTGTTTCCATCCTGTCACCCTTGCTGTGTTTGGGCCAAGCAGGGCCGGTAGGACCCAGAACTTGATGTGCCTCTCTGGGCTGCTCAAGAAATCTGCTGTAGGTCCTTGCTGTGCAGGGAGGACCAAATCCCCATCGATGCCCCCACAAAAACACTTTTAGGGAGACCACCTCCAGGACTCGAAGCACTGGTGTCTCTAGCACAACTTGTGACCCTCGCAAACCACTCTTCGGGCCCAGGCGGGCTGGGGGCAGGGCCGTCATCTAGACCAAAACCATGCCATTGTGCTGCCCCGGCCACCAGCCCACCCAGAAGTCATAGAGGAGAGGTAGGTAGCCTTAGCTGGAACAGGGACATCTGGGATGGGGCAGGCTATGGTTAGGGGCAGTGGGGCTGGTGGGTGCTGGGCAGTGGGGGTGGTGGTGTTAGTGAAAGGTCTGGGGCAGGGAAACGATCAGGAGGAACAGCATTCCTGCAGGGTTCAGAGACAGATTAGTAGGTCGGCAGACACATGAGCAGGTGGCTTGGGACTCAGAGGAGCAGTTGGGGGTGAAGGAGAAAGGCTCTCTTTTCCTCCAGTCTTCCTCTGTTTGGTGTTGCATTAGCACACCACTGCACCCCCAACCCTGTCTCTCCCCTGCCCTCACTCCCTGAGTCTTAGAACCCCTTCCTTATCCTCAATACACACCTTCTTTTTTTGGGGGGAGGGGTGGGGAGCGGGTCGGAGTCTCACTTCTTGCCCAGGCTGGAGTGCTGTGGCGCAATCTAAGCTCACCGCAACTTCTACCTACCAGGTTCAAGCGACTCTCCTGCCTCAGCCTCCCAAACAGCTGGGATTAGTCACGCAAACCACCACACCTGGCTAATTTTTCTATTTTTAGTAGAGACAGGGTTTTGCCAGGTTGGCCAGGCTGGTCTCCAACTCCTGACGTCAGGTGATCCGCCCACCTTGGCCTCCCAAAGTGCTGGGAATACAAGTGTAAGCCACTGCACCGGCCTCAGCACGCACCTTCTTAAGGACAGTTCCTTTCTGTATCCTTTGTGAGGTTCTGATGTCTAATCCTTCCTAACCCAGCTCACTGTCCCCACCTCCACCCCTGTCCCCCATTCTGCCTCACTTTCTCCTTTTCTGATTCCCACCATTTCCCACAATCAGTCCTGGCCTCAGATTCCCACCCTTCAGGTTCCAGTGTTCCTTGGGTCCTCCCTCTCCCCTGATCCTCCCTGATTAGGGGTGGGGGTCTGAGCTGGAATTAAAACCAGCCTTTATTGGAGTTCTGGGGCTGGATTCTGCATTGTGCACCGCGGTGTCATTGCACCTTCTCATTTCTGCTCTTTCTGCTTCTTCATCCTCTTCAAGCTGTAACCCCGCGAGCGGATGCTGACCCCCCTGGTGGAGGCCACTCCTTCCCCACTACTGCTTCTCCAACTCCATCTCTCCGTCTTCTGCTCCTGGCCTTTCCTGGCATGGGGCCCTAGCTCTGAGCTATTGCCCTTTTCCAGGACGCCGACCTGCTCTTCCTCGTCACGCCGGGCAGTGGTTGTAGGCTCCTCCTCCAGCTACAGCGGGCCTGGGCGGCTCCGGTCAGTGTGGCAGGACAGACAGGGCAGTTTCCGCCCCAGGGCAGCAGTGGCAGGTGCTGTGCGCGCGGCGCCCCCTGTGGACTGATGTGGGCCCTGCCTGGAGGTTGGTCGGCGCCCCCTGTAGGCTGGTGTGGGCGCCGCCTGCAGTTTGCTGTGGAGCCGCCTGGAGGTGCTGTGGCGCTCGGTGGTGCCCGGTGCCCCACCTGGGACTTCCTCGCTGTGGCGCTGCTGCCCACTTCCGGGGCGGTGAGACCGAGGTTCCACGTGGCGGAGTCTTCTCGCGAGGCACGTTCGGTTCTCCGGGAACTCAACTGTACCGCCCGGAAGGCTGCTGCTGCCTAGGTCGCCATATTCCCCACGGGTGCTGGACGGGGGCTGGACGGGGGCTGGACGGGCTCTGGCTTTAGTCCGCTCACCTGTTCCAGCGCCGCTGCCTCTCCCTTCCCAGGGCAAGAGGAGGTGGTGGAGCGACCTCTAGGCACTGGGAGGCCGCAGGTGGCCGCGGCTCCCCCAGCAGCGGGCGGAGCAGAGGAGAAAGACGCCAGGAAGCAGAAGGTCCCCGCTGGCTGCTGCTTTGCCTGCCACAGTGGAGAGCAAGGGGAACAGAAGAGGCTCTCCTGCCTCCTGCCCTTCCCTAAGGGGCCTGCCCTGGCTTTCCCACCCAGAGCTTCACAGTGTTCCTAATTCACACCGAGAGGAAGAAGGGGATCCAGTCATCTGGAGTGCTGTTTGGGTACTGGCTTCTCTGCTTTGTGTTGCCAGCTACCAGCGCCGCCCAGCAGGCCTGCGGAAGGGTAAGTGGGGGCATGGGCCATCCCGGAAACCAAAATGCTAGCTCAGGCCTTGGGTCCTATCCTTCCTCCTCCCGTTTCCACATGTGACTTATTCTCAACTCAGCGACACACACAAGCCAGTCACTTACACTCTAGAGACACAAAATCCACTCCCACACCTGTAATTACCTGTCATCCCATACTTTATCAGCACAATTTCCTGTTGCTTTCACAACCCACATCATACACTCCACTTGCACACGGGGCACACACTTAATGCACCAATTCATACATCACACAAGCACATGCATGCATGCATGTGCACACACAACCTGGGCAGACACATTCCTGTGTGCACACATCCCCCTACATGCACACCTCCCCTCATGCATGCTCCCTGTGTTCCTACACATCTATATGTACCCGCTCATTCTGCACACCAACATTTCTGTTGTGCAGTCTGGGAATCAGCATTTTTTTTTCTTTTTTTCTTTTTTTTTTTTTTTTTTTTTTTGAGATGGAGTCTTGCTCTGGAGTGCAGTGGCGCAATCTCAGCTCATTGCAACCTCCATCTCCTGGGTTCAAGCAATTCTCCTGCCTCAGCCTCCGAGTAGCTGGGATTATAGGTGCTTGCCACCACGCCCGGCCAATTTTTTGTATTTTTAGTAAAGATGGGGTTTCATCATCTTGGCCAGGATGGTCTTGATCTCTTGGCACCGTGATCCACCCGCCTTGGCCTCCCAAAGTGCTGGCATTACAGGCCTGCACCACCGCGCATTTTTTTTTCCTTTCTTTCTTTCTTTCTTTCTTTCTTTCTTTCTTTCTTTTTTTTGAGAGGCTCCCTCTGTTGCCCAGGCTGGAGTGCAGTGGCATGATCTCAGCTCACTGTAACCTCCGCCTCCCTGATTAAAGGGATTCTCCTGCCTCAGCCTCTCCTGTAGCTGGAATTACAGACACGCGCCACTACACGAGGGTAATTTTTGTATTTTTAGTAAGACGGGGTTTCACCATCTTGGGCAGGCTGGTCTCAAACTCCTGAGCTCAAGTGACCTGCCTGCCTTGGCCTCCCAAAGTGCTGAGATTACAGGTGTGAGTCAGTGTGCCTGACTGGAAGCAGCATTTCTATATTAGGAGATGTAATGGGTTATTTTCTCTGTGAAGAGAAAACCATGTAGTCTAGACCAACTTTTCTCAACCTCAGCTTTAGTAACGTGTGGCCAGATAATTCTTTGTTGGGAGGACAGGGGTGTCCTGTTTGCTGGAGAGTGTGAAACAGCATCCCTGCTTCCACCCACAGATGCCGGTAGCATACCATCCAATTGCAGAAACCCAAAATGTCTCCTGATATTACCAGGTGTCCCTGGGAATGGGAAGGACAAAATCGCCCACCTGTTGAGGGGCACTGGCCTCCACAGAGTGCTTAGCCAAGGCTTTGGAGAGAGGGATTATCTTGATACCAATGACCAGGCTGTAGCAGGTTGCAGATACTTTACTTTATTATTTTATTTTTGTGGAGAAAAGGTCATTCTTTGTTGCCCAGGCTGATCTCGAGCTCCTGGGTTCGAGCAATTCTCCAACCTCAGCCTCCTGAAGTGCTGGGATTATAGGCATGAGCCACCACATCTGAACTCACAGATCATTTCTGGAGTCCAGTGGTTACTCCATCCTGCCCCTAAAGGAGAAGGTAGAGAAACATCATCCTGTCCTTAAGGACAGTTTTTCTTTTTTGTTTGTTTGTTTAATTATTTATTCTGAGACAGAGGCTTGCTCTGTTGCCCAGGCTGGAGTGCAGTGGCACGATCTTGGCTCATTGCAACCTCCACCTCCTGCGTTCAAGCAATTCTCCTGCCTCAGCATCCCTAGTAGCTTGGATTACAGGCATGAACCACCACACCCAGCTAATTTTTGTATTTTTAGTAGAGACAGAGCTTCACCATGTTGGCCAGGCTGGTCTCAAATGCCTGACCTCAAGTGATCCACCCGCATCGGCCTCCCAAAGTGCTGGGATTACAGGCTTGAGCCAGTGTGCCCAGCCAATGATGGATTCTAACAGGCCGTTTTAAAGATAAGGGAAACTAAGGCTAGGAGAAGGGAATTATGGCCTCAGGGCCACACAGCTTGGGAGTACAGAGCCCAAGTTAATCTCACGCAAAAGCAGAACAAACTTTCTGATAGAAACAGTGGGGAAAACAGTGGCAGTTTAGGGAAGATGGGCCATATTGTCATTGGAATATCCAGTTTTCTCCTATCTGCCAAAACAACAACAACAAAAAAACCAAAAAAACCTAGAAGAGTCAAAAATCCAGTAGAGGAATTGTGATTTGAAACTGGGGCTCTGGGCCGAGTGCAGTGGCTCATGCCTGTAATCCCAACCCTTTGGGAGGCCAAGGCGGGCAGATTACAAGGTTAGGAGTTCGAGACCATGCTGGTCAATATGGTGAAACCCTGTCTCTACTAAAAAATACAAAAATTTGCTGGCCGTGGTGGCCTGTGCCTGTAGTCCCAGCTACTCAGGAGCCTGAGGCAGGAGAATCGATTCAACCAAGGAGGTAGAGGTTCCAGTGAGCTGAGATCATACCACTGCATTCCAGCCTGGGTAACAGAGTGAGACTTGGTCTCAAAAGAAAAACAACAACAACAAAAACAACTAGGCCTCTGCTTTAAAGCTACAAAAACTCAGTTCACGCTAGCTTAAGGAAAAGGGAAGGTCAGAGGGGGTTCATTAGCTCATGTATTTCTTTTTATATCCATGGGATGTCCCAGGCTTGACTGATCCAGGCCTGGGACTAGGTACCATCACCAGGTCTCTACTTCTGCCTCTTGGCTCTGCCATGTTAACTTGATTCTCCAATGGAGTGGCAAGAAGAGCCATCAATACCTTCAGACTTATGTTCTACCATGTAGCAAACCCGGCTGAATCTCCCGATGGCTCCAGCTCTCAAGTACCCAGAATGGGGTGCTATGTGCATTCCTAACCCAATCATGGTAGCCAAGAGACTGGAATGTATTCATTGGCCAGGCCTCAGTCACCCACCCAACAGATGAATAGATAAAGAAAATGTGGTATATATATATATATATATATATATATATACAATGGAGTACTATGCTGCCATAAGAAAGCATGAGGTCCTTTCATTTTCAACAACATGGATGGAACTGGAGGTCATTTTGTTAAGTGAAATAAGCCAGGCACAGAAAGATAAACTTTACATGTTCTCACTTATTTGTTGAAGCTAAAAATTAAAATAATTGAACTCATGGACATATAGAGTAGAAGGATGGTTACTAGAGGTTAGGAAGAATAGTGGGTGAGGGGAAATGGGGATGGTTAATGGGTACAAAACAATAGAAAGAATACCTATTTGATAGCACAACAGGGTGACTATGGTTGATAACAATTTGATTGTACCCTTTAAAAGAGGCCAGACACAGTGGCTTATGCCTGTAATTCCAGCACTTTGGGAGGCTGAGGCAGAAGAATCACCAGAGGTCAGGAGTTCAAGACCAGCCTGGGCAACATGGTGAAACCCGGCTGCTTCTAAAAATACAAAAAAATTAGTCAGGCGTGGTGGCATGCACCTGTAATCTCAGCTACTGAGGAAGGAGAATCACTTGAACCCAGGAGACAGAGGTTACAGTGGGCCAAAATCAAACCACTGCACTCCAGCCTGGGCAACACAGTGAGGCTCCAACTCAGTAATAAACTAAAAAATGAAATAACTAAAAGAGTAAAATGGATTGTTTGTAACAGAAAGGATAAATGATTGAGGGGATGGATACCTCATTTAACCTGATGTGATTATTATGCATTGCAGGCCTGTATCAAGATACCTCATGTCATCTAGAAATATATACATCAGGCTGGGTGTGGTGGCTCATGCCTATAATCCCAGCACTTTGGGAGGTTGAGGCAGGAGGATCCCCTGAGGTCAGGAGTTTGAGACCAGCCTGGCCAACATGGTAAAACCCCATCTCTACTAAAAATAAAAAAATTAGTTGGGCATTGTTGTGTGTGCCTGTAATCCCAGCTACTCAGGAGGCTGAGGCAGGAGAATTGCTTGAACCCAGGAGGCAGAGGTTGCAGTGAGCCCAGAGTGAGCTGAGGTCGTGCCACACTGCACACCAGCCTGGATGACAGAGCAAGACTCTGTCTCAAAAAAAAAATATACACACACACACACACACATACATATATAATACACCTAAAATTAAAACATAAAAAAGTTTATATATGTATATATACATATGTAAAATATATATACATATATAAAAAATATATACATATATACACAATGTGTGTATATATATCTATACCTTAATTTATGAATATATACCTGCCTCAGCCTCCTGAGTATATATTATTTATAAATATGTATAAATAAATATATACATATCTACCTAAAATTAAATAAATTTTTTAAATTAAAAAAAAAGAAAATTCAGGTGTTTATGACCAGATCACAGGCAGCAGATGCAAAAATCATGGTGACATGGCAGCAAGAGCTTTGCTATTTGGACCAGATCTTCTGTGTGTCCTTGAACAAGGTGCTGCCACTTTTCTGAGCCTTGGTTTCCCCATGAGTCAAAGGAAGTAAGAAAACCCCAGCTGATGAGACTGCATGGCAAGAGTCTCCTACACATGCTCAGGGCAGAGCCAGTGCTCAATAAAACGAACTCCCGTCTCTGCAAACCAGAGAACACTGGCCAACAGGGAACAGGGTTGAAGATTGTGGTAGAGGTTGGAATGGGGAAAGGATGTCCTTTGTGGCACGAAGAAGAAGGTAAAATGTTTCTTCATTTCATTGTCTCAGCAGCTGTGGCCAATCGTTATGTGGCTAAGGACAAACCCCAGACATAGCCCTGGCCCACCATTTGTACAGACATATTATAAATTGGGTATTTGAAAATTAGGACCTGCTGGGCGTGGTGGCTCAGGCCTGTAATCCCAGCACTTTGGGAGGCCAAGGTGGGCAGATCCCTTGAGGTCAGGAGTTTGAGATCAGCCTGGCCAACATGGCAAAACCTCATCTCTACTAAAAATACAAAAAAAAATTAGCTGGGCGTGGTGGTGTGCACCTGTAATCCCAGCTACTGGGGAAGTTGAAGGAGGAGAATCGCTTGAACCTGGGAAGGAGAAGTTACAGTGAGCCGAGATCACGCCACTGCACTCCAGCCTGGCGACAGAGCGAGACTCCGTCTCAAAAAAGAAAAGAAAAAGGACGACTAGGAATGCCAGCGCTCTGGCTTTCAAATGCTCTTGCCCTGGTCCCCAGCGTGGGCACAGACCCAGCATCAGAAACCTTTTCTCTCCTCTGAACACCCTCCTCTGCCTCCATGCCTTACCTTTTGCTTTCTCTCCCACAGGGCTTGCAAAGTGACCTGGTCCACCACCTGTCCACCTATCTGTGCTTGTCTCTAGTGGTGGCACAGTTTGTGCTGTCCTGCCTTGCAGATCAACCTTCCTTCTAACCTAAAGACCCTCAGCAGTCTGTAAGTCACCAAGTTCCAACCTCATTCCTGTTCCACTTTGAGGTCTCAGTCCCCCTCATGTGATCAAAAGTCTAATTTTTTATTTAGCCATTCAGCAAAATATGAATTGCATTTCTACTTGATGCCACCATTAGCAGACTTTTTCTGTATGGGGCAAGAGACTCTGTGAGCCATACAGTGATCTCTGCTGCAACTCCTCAACTCTGCCAGTGAACACAAAAGCAGAACATGTCAACAAATTGCATGGCTGTGTTGCAGTAAAACTTTATTTGCAGCAACAGGCAATGGGCCAGATTTGGTCATAGTTTACAGATCCCCCTCTATGCCCCAGCAAGGGCTTAAGGATCTATGGTGAACAAGCAGATAGAGTTCCTGTTCTCATGTAGCTAGTGGTCAAGTAGGGGAACCAGACATTACTCACATAATTAAATATGTTGAAAATTGGCTGGGCACAGTGGCTCATGTGCCCAGAATCCCAACACTCTGGAGGCCGAGGCAGGTGGATCACCTGAGGTCGAGAGTTCAGGACCAGCCTGGCCAACATGGTAAAACCCTGTCTCTACTAAAATTACAGAAGTTAGTCGGGCATGATGGCACATGCCTGTAATCCCAGCAACTCGGGAGGTTGAGGCAGGAGAATCACTTGAACGCTGGGGGTGGAGGTGGAGTGAGCTGAGATTGTACCATTGCACTCCAGCCTGGGTGACAAAGAGCAAAACTCCATCTCAAAAAAAAAGAAAAGAAAAATACCCCTAGGGTAAGTGCTCTGTAGGAGAAGTTCATCACAGTTTTACAACAGGTAACACTGAAGCAATCTGTGAAATCAAGAAATAATTCTTTTGAGGAAGAGACTGATCTGACATCATATAAACAGATGTTCAGATGGATCGAGTACAATGGAGCATGCCTCTAATCTCAACACTTTTGGAGGCTGAGGAAGGAGGATTTCTTGAGCCCAGGGGTTCCAGATCAGACTAGGTAATGTAGTAAGACCCCATCTCTACAAAAAGTTTTTAAAAAAATAACCAAATGTGGTGGTGCACACCTGTAGTCCCACTACAGAGTAGGTCTGTGGAGTCCCATAGAGTAGCTCTGTGGAGGCTGAGGCAGGAAGATTGCTCGAGTCCCAGAGGTAAAGGCTGCAGTGAGCTATGATTGCACCACTGCACTCCAGCCTGGATAACAGAGCAAGACCCTGTCTCAAATAAAAAATTGTTCAAATGCTTAAGAAATATAGTTAAAACTATCATGGGAACCTTTCTTCACCTACCAGAGTGGCAACAAAATTTAAAAATTGATAAGCTACGATGGCAAATATATGGTGAAATGGGCACCGTCATGCCTTACTGGTAAAGAGTACAGACTGGTGTAATCTCCCTGGAGCACCTGAGAAAATCACAGGACAGGTCTCTCTCCACAGCATTTGCTTAGGGATATTGTCAAGGATCTCATTGTCTTCATTATGCAGGGTCCCTGCTTTGAGAAGCAAAGCAAGGTTTTGGTTTCAGTATAATCATAGTTGTTCTTCTGAGCCACAGTTACTTCTTACCTTGTGGACATTGTCAGTCCTCTGGCCGAATCCCTTTTTGCCCTGCCTGCTGGGAAGCACCAAGCTCATTGGTGTGCACCTCTGGGAAGGAGACAGGGCACCCCAACGTGTACTTTCAGTACTAAATATGCAGACAGGGCTGGGCGCAGTGGCTCACGCCTGTAATCCCAGCACTTTGGGAGGCCAAGGTGGGCAGATCACTTGAGGTCAGGAGTTTGAGACCAGCTTGGCCAACATAGTGAAACCCTGTCTCTACTAAAAATACCAAAAAAAATTAGCCAGGTGTGGTGGTGTACACTTGTAATCCCAGCTCTTTGGAAGGCTGAGACAGGAGAATTGCTTGAACCTGGGAGGCATTGGTAGCCGTGAGCCGAGATCAACCAACGGTACTGCCGCCTGGGCGACAGAGCAAAATCCTGTCTCAAAAGAAAAAAAAAAATACAAAGTCATTTCATCCTGTCTTCCTGCCCTTCCCACATACTTACCACGGGATGTGAGACCAAGGCTTCCCCCTTCTCCACTTTTGCCTGTTACAGAACCCCTGTCCAGAGGTGGGGGCATCATTCCCCCTCCAAAGCCTTGTTCTGGTGGGTTTCTGGGTAAGTAAAGTCACAGGGAAGGGTTGGGGGGTGCCTCACCCACCTGCATTTGCTACACTAATTCCCACCCATGGCCCTTCCCCTGCAAGGTCCCCCCACGCTCACAAAGGCCAGCCAGGCTTTCTCCATTCCAGCCTCGGTGCTTTCTTCTTTTCCTCGTCACGTTCGGTGTCCACCATCTGCATCCTGTTCCCACTCACTTACTGGAGTGACATCTGGATTCATATCCTACCTCTGCCTCTTAGCAGACCATGTCACAAACCCCCGGAGTCTCAGTTTTCCCCGCTGTAAAATGGGGATGACTCAACCTTCATGAGTGAGAAAGTGCTTAGTGCTGGCACACAGCAGGTGCTTAATAGTAACAGTATTGTCTCCAGTACTTGGCTTCAGTCATTCCACCAGCATTTAATAAGAACCAACTATATGCTAAGTACCAGGGTCGAGGAGATAAAGGAGCAAGTGTCTACTTCCTGGAGGTTTCCAGGCACGGAGGAACCAGCTGCCTCTCCGTGGCCAGCTCAGCAGGCACTTGAGGATGTGCCCCCTCTTGACCACACTGCATTCAGACCTCAGAAGCACTGGACATGTGGAGTTGAATACTGGCCCTACCACTTCCTAGCTGTGTAGCTTTGGACAAGTTACTTAACCTCTCTATGCCTCAGTCTCCATTCTTTCAAAATGGGATTAATAATAGCATTTACCTCATAGGGTTGTGAAGATTAAATAAGGTAAGGCCTGTAAAGCACTTAGAACAGGGCCTGGTGCATAATGAGTGTAAGTGGTTATTATTATCTTTTTATTTTTTTATTTTTAAATTTTCTTTTGAGACAGAGTTTGCTTTTGTTGCCCAGGCTGTAGTGCAATGGCGTGATCTTGGCTTACCTCAACCTCCACCTCCCAGGTTCAAGCAATTCTCCTGCTTCAGCCTCCTAAGTAGCTGGGATTGCAGGCATGAGCCACCACGCTCAGCTAATTTTGTGTTTTTAGTAGAGAGGGGATTTCTCTGTGTTGGTCAGACTGATCTCAAACTCCCAACCTCAAGTGACCCACCTGTGTTGGCCTCCCAAAGTGCTGGGATTATAGCTGTGAGCCACCACACCCAGCGTATTTTCTTTCTTTCTTTTTTTCTGAAACAGAGTATCACTCTTGTTACCCACGCTGCAGTGCAATGGCACAATCTAGGCTCACTGCAACCTCCACCTCCTGGATTCAAGGGATTCTTCTGCCTCAGCCTCCCAAGTAGCTGGGAGTACAGGTGCCTGCCACCACACCCAGCTATAATTTTTGTAGTTTTTTGTAAGGCAGGGTTTCACCTTTTTGGCCAGGTTGGTCTTGAACTCCTGACCTCAGGTGACCTGCCTGCCTTGGCCTCTCAAAGTGCTGGGATTATAGGTGTGAGCCACTGTGCCTGACTCACCCTCTACTTTTAAATGACTTTATAGAAGTAGCAGAATTCAGTCCACAGGGGCTCTGGAAGGAGCCTCTGCCAACTCCTGGCATCCCCAACCAACAAGAAAATTACAGGTCACCCAACACTAGAATTAAAAGGTAGAAACATTCTCCGGAGCAGTTTGAGAATCCTCCTATAAACAACTGACAGAAAGAAAGGGGAAGAATGGGGTTCTTCCCCTGGTCTGAAAGACCAGGCTCCGTCAGCTTCTGAGCCAACCAACTGCACCCAGAGAGAACTTTGGTTTTCTGTCTGAAATATTTTGCAACCACTGTGTGAAGGGGTCAGGTCAGCTTCACAAGGTACGTTTGGTGCACATGGGGCTTTATGGTTTTTGTATTGTTTTGTTTTTAAATAAGTTGCCAGTATTTACAAATTTGGAGCAATCACATAAAAATCTGGAATCCAAGGCTGGGTGCAGTGGCTCACGCCTGAAATCTCAGCACTTTGGGAGGCCAAGGCAGGCAAATCACACAAGGTCAGTTCGAGACCAGCCTGGCCAACATGGTGAACCTCCATCTCTACTAAAAATACAAAAATTAGCTGGGCGTGGTGGCACATGCCTGTAATTCCAGCTACTGGAGAGGCTGAAGCAGGAGAATCGCTTGAACCTGGGAAGTAGAGGTTACAGTGAGCCAAGATCACGCCACTGCACTCCAGCCTGGGTGACACAGGGAGACCCTGTCTCAAAACATAAATACAAATGCCAATAAATAAAGATCTGGAATTCTGGTCTCTCTTAAAGTAGATCTGGCCACACTAGGCCACATCTTCACAAGGCAGTAGGAGACTGGATTTGGGTGGAGTCTACAGCATCTGACGAGGTGTGCAGATTTCAGTTAGCCACAGTCCCCACCTCTTTCTTTCCTTCTCTCTCTCTCTTTTGCGCTTTCCCTCCCTCCCGCCCTCCCTCCCTTCCTTCCTTCCTTCTCTCTGCTTCTGTCACCCAGGCTGGAGTGCAGTGGCACCATCTTGCCTGATTGCAAGCTCCACCTCCTGGAGGTGGATGATTCTCCTTCCTTAGCCTCCCAAGTAGCTGGGACTACAAGTGCCCGCCGCCAGATCCAGCTAATTTTTATATTTTTTGTTAGAGGCTGAGTTTCTCCATGTTGCTCAGGTTATCAGGCTGGTCTCAAACTCCTGACCTAAGGTTATCTGCCCACCTCGGCCTCCTAAAGTGCTGGGATTACAGGCATGAGCCTCTGCACCCAGCCTCCACCACTCTCTTTTGTATCCCTAACTCACACCTTGCCCATGCCACTCATGCATACCCCCTGCCTTGCCCCATGGTTATTTGTGAGTCCTGCACTAAATGGCCTTCAGTCCAGAGACCAGATATCAGACAGCAATCTGGATGTCTTCCTTGAAGGGAGGTGAGACCTCCAGGAGAGGAAAACGCCTGCTATGGAGCCCGCAGGCTGAACACAGTGACTGTCAGGGAAAGCAGCTAGAACAGAACTGAGCAAAATCTCCAGCCAGAGTAATATCTTTCTAGGAGTGACATTATGAATAATAAAGTGGACACCCACTGTGATATTAAAAGTAATATTTCCCTAGTCTATATCACAGTGGGTGTACAATGTTTGAGTTATTCTTAGTAACTCATACTACGAATAAACTCACAGGGTGTACACACAGGGTATATACCCAGGTTAATATTAAAAGTAATATCTTTTCCTAGGATATAATGAATAATTTCACAGGGTGTACACCCACTGTGATATTACAAGTAATGTCTCTCTAAAATATTATGAATAATCTGAAAGGGTATACACCACTGAAATAGAAGAACTATCTTCCCAGGATATTACAAATAACATCACAGGGTGTACACACATGGTGTACCCCCATTGTGACACGTGTGTTTGTGCAAATCCGCATGGCCTTTTCCTTTTCAGGGGAGTCTAGTATTTTATAACCACCCTTCCCACATCAGAACACAAGCAGACACATGTTCAGGTTTCCACGTGAGAAATGGTCTCAAGGGTACAAGTTTCTTGCATGGTCCATGTTTCCATAGGGCCCCCTTTCTGACTTTTGCTCCCCTAGGAGCCAGGAGAACGGAGGAGCTGACAGAGATGGGGCACACACACCGGGAAGCCAAGCACGTTAGATTTACTAGGGTCATATCTGCAGGTGAGGTAACAGCACACACATACAGAAATCCACAGGCAGAGATGCCACCCCAGCATCACTGTCAGACACCAAAGCAGCAGGAGGGCTCAGGAAGTGGCTTTGGAAAGTTCTCGTGAAAATCAAAGGGCAGCTTTGGTGCTCAGAGATTCAAACAGAAAACTATACAAAACCAACCCATAAATATATATATTATATATGTGTATACATATAAAATTGCAAAATAAAAGCCCAAGAAACTAACCATCAATCTGCACATCAGTGGCTCAAAAAGTGTTAGCATAGAGAAAGGCAAAACCATTTGTGGGGGTGGTGCATACTCCGGGGGGCTGGCATTTCAGTAGCAGAAAGAGTATTTACATGGAACCCCTATTTGAAACCTCACAATACTAGGAAAAGCTAAACACAGACAATGTATGTACAAGGGAAGACAGTAAGTAGTACTCTTGCGTGACGATTGTCAGACACAGACATTTCACTGAAACCATCCATAGCTTTAGAGAACACTGCACTCTATCTAGACTGGGTTCCCGCTAGCCTGTACCCCAGCCAGGCGATCTCAGGCTCTGGACCATAGGTTCTCCCTCACCCTGCCTCTTCCTGGAGAGGGCAAACACTGGGATGTTGGTTGCAGCATAAATGGCAGGAATTTAAAGGTGGGGCAGTCCTCGGGTATCAATCAGTCACCCACAAAGCAGGACCAACAGGTGTGAGGTGGAGTGGAAATGCGGGGGTGGGGTTCCCTGAAATATATCCCCATTTTATAATGTGTTTCAAGTGTAGCCCCTCTGCCCTTGGTCCAACTGCCGCCCTCCTTCTGATTCACTTTAAAAGGAGAGATCTGGCCTTTGGGTTGTTAAAAACATTATACAAGATAATTTACTTGGGAGAGAAGAGTTTAGGGTCTTTCTACAGTTATTCTCCCACCACCCCTCAAACTCTTACATTTTCGTTAAACTACCTAGAGATAAGGAATTTGCCGATCACAGCTGGCCTCAGTCTGGGGCACAGTGGGTGAGGAAAGGAGCCGTGGACCTGACTCTATTAGAAAACCACCAGTGCTTTCTCACACTGTGCCTTGGACTCTGGCTCTACCTGAACCCCTCACCTGCATCAGTTTCTCCCCCATCTTCAGGTCCCAATTTCTTGTAGCAATGACCCAGCTTTTGGGAAAATCTAGAAGGCAAGTGGCATCAAACATCAATATGGCCAAACCTAATACCACCTACGCATGAACCGATGGGAACCATTGTTTCTATGTATTTAAGAACATTCCCAACTGAAGATTCTTCCTAACCGTTCCTCAGATGAAAAGCCTACATTCTCAAGGGAACTGTCTCTATAATAACGATGACAGGTGTTCTCCACTAAAGGACACCCCACCTGAGGTCCCCACACTGCTTCCTGGTGAGCGTGGCTGTTCACTGGGAGAGGTAATGGGATGTTGGGCATGCCTTGGTGACTGAGCTCTACGTCTGGTCTCTCATTTATGACAGAAAGTGTGCCACATCTGAATAGGCTGTGTAGACAGGGCTTCTGGAAGTAATTACATTACCATGTATGCTTTCTCATATTATGGTGCAAGTGGACATGTGCA
This sequence comes from Cacajao melanocephalus, assembly GCA_963573385.1. Lineage (NCBI taxonomy): Eukaryota > Metazoa > Chordata > Mammalia > Primates > Pitheciidae > Cacajao > Cacajao melanocephalus. The sequence continues at coordinate 18,349 of CAUYLG010041630.1, forward strand.
CAGATAACCAGTGTGCCCACTTCATGAGCTTAGAGTCACTACATAGGCCTCTTACTTCTTGCACTAAACTATCCCTTTGAGAACAGATGTAAAAGAGAGGATAGGATGCCCCACTGGCTTTTAAATTGCAGGCTGCCCTGTCCTTTCTGTGGGAGTAGAGAGCTTAGATTTAGCCTCTCCCTCATTTCTTCTCAGACTCTTTGAGTGCTAAGGTCTTAGAGAGTTCAACTGAGCTCAAGTGATGAGAGAGAATGTAAGAAGACTTGCTTCCTCTAGGCTCAGAGTCAACTGCAACTGTGCCAACCAACTCTAGGGCTTCTGCTGACCTGCATGTGTAAAATGAGTAGAGGGTAAATGTCCTCATTTGTTCATTAGTGAAGAATTGATTACCCTTGTCCTCCTACAAATAGAACATAAAATTCACACCAAGAAAAAAATGTCAGCCGGCCACAGTGGCTCATGCCTGTAATCCCAGCACTTTAGAAGGCCAAGGTGGGTGGATCACCTGAGGTTAGGAAGTCGAGATCAGCCTGGCCAACATGGTGAAACCCCGTTTCTACTAAAAATACAAAAATCAGCTGACTGTGATGGTGAGCCCCTGTAATTCCAGCTATTCAGGAGGCTGAGACAGGAAAATCCCTTGAATCTGGGAGGCGGAGCACTCCAGCCTGGGCAACAAAGAGCTAAACTCCATCTCAAAAAAAAAAAAAAAAAAAAGAGAGAGAGAGAAAAGAAAAAAACATATCATGCAGATCTATGGGGAGGCTGTGTGTCTATCCTCCACATACCTTCATGGAAAAAACTGAAAATTATTTTTAGACTTTCAGAGGCGAATCATGCTGTTGAGCGAATGGTTCTTTCAAATTCATGGTAATCAAAGAAGTGGATTTATAGCATTTTCCCCCACACTGGCAGTAGCCCTGTTACAACAATGCCAAATATCTGAATGACTGTCTTGCCATGCCACCATGAGCAAGTGACAGTGTCATCCACAGGGAATGGGATTCAAGTTTAGTCTACACGGATCCGTGGCAGAGGGCAGCGCTTTACAGTGGGATTCTTCATGTAAAAACTTACTGCTCTTCATCCAATTTCCCTCAAGTCCTTTAAAAGGAACTTATCTGTTCACAGAAGAAGAACCTTGTTTTAGTTATAGCAGAGTTGAGGGGGGTCAACTGGCCAAAGTAAGACAGTTACTTGGGTCGCCTGCAGCCCAGCAGGCACTCTTAGGGAGCCCAGATCTGGGCTAGAGGGTGTCTCTTCTTGCACTTTAGGGGGTAGGCCACATGGTACGGATGGTTCTCCCACACCACTAGTGGGTGCGGCCAGTGCTGCACGGGGAGCTGTTGGAGCTAAGCCTGTCTCTGTGCAACCATTGATCCTTCTTTTCCTCTCCCTCCTGCCTGCCTTCCGATGGAAATAAGCTCAGAAACCTCTCTGCTTCCCAGCTCAGCCAGCCACAGAGCAGCATATTGGTTCAAATGTTATCCCTTTTCTCTGGCATATCCAAGCACAGTGGCTCAACTATACATGAACCTACTGCCCACCAAATCTAAGCTCCTGAATACACATTTTCTCCAGTCAGATACTGGTCAAAGCTTTCAGCCAACTTTTACCCAAAGCCAAAGAAAATGCCCTTTCCTTTTCTCCTAATAGCCTGCGGTTTTGTTTGGACCACGTCTGTTTCTGTAGCATTTGGTGCATGTTCTCAAGCCTGGAGCTAAGTGTGCCACATTCAACTCAAGGGAAGAAGAAACGGCAGGATGGCTCGACACCTCTCCCAGAAATTCTACACCAAGACAAAATAAAACTGGAAACCTTAGCTCTTTGAATGCTCCCCTCTCCTTGTCAAAAATCCCTCTTAAGGTGCTTCATCCAGAGACTTTTATGGAAATAAATTTTGTGTCAGAAACTATTTGCTATAGAGGAAACATCATGTGAGGCAGGCCATCAAATATGTTTTAGTATTGACATTTCAGAAAGGCCTCATAGCTCCCAGGCCGCCATCCTATGCCCATCCAGTCCACAGTCTCCATTCAGCCACCAAAGGGATTTTCCTAAAATGCAAGTCTGATCTTGACTGTATCCTGATTGAAAGGCTTCAGTGGCTCCAAACCCCTTCCATGACAAGTCTGGCTCCTCCACACTTACCCTGCCCACCTGTGAAGGGACCCCTCAACCACCCAGCTTAGGTGTCATGCTCTGCCAATGTCACACTGCTCAGTGGACCCCATCATGGTGTTTCATGCATCCACACCTTTGCACACGTTCTTCCCTTATCGTGGCATGCCCTGCCAACCCTTCCATTCTACTGGAAAACTCTTCTGTGTTTTAAAACCCTAAGCAGCCATTGCTTCTCTTAGGGTTTCTCTGGTTCCCAAGATAGTTAACTGTTGCTTCCTTATGCCACCTTGGTACACTTGCCTGTTTTGCAATTTGTCTATACACCTACTACGCTCATGAACTTCTTGAGGGCAGGAACTATGCCTATCCTCATGCCTGGCCCTTGACTCAAGTTCAGTGCATGTTTTTGGAATACATGAGGAATGAACCAACTGACAGGTTCATCAATCAACAGCAAGTGGGCCCATGGCATAAATTCCAAGAATAATGCTGCAGCAAGACTCCATCCAACATTTTCACCTAAGTGAGGCCTCACTGTTATCATAAAGGGAATAAAGAGAGTGTGCTGAATGCAGAGGCAATCAACATCACCCCTGAACTACAACTCACACATGAAAGGCTGCGTCAGAGGTCGTGTTTACCATTCTTGCAACATTGTTTGCCACTTATTACTCTAGGCATAATGACGGCTTTCTTTCAAAGTCAGAATAATCCCTGGTGGTCAATGGATGCTTAACAAATCCCATGAAAGGATGAATGAATAAATGTGAAATCTACTTTTTAAGAGAAGGCATCAAGGGATTGGCTTTTAAAGGCATTTCCCATATGACAGATTTTTCTGAAACATCAGGGCGTTGTCCCTCCTAAAATTTGACCTAATCAGGAAGTAGAACAGAGACAGAGCCGGGGGTAGCAGTTAGGAACCTGTACTGGACAGACACAGTGTCGGGTTTACCTTGGTTCCAGGTCAGTTTCCTTCCTTCTCAAGAAATAGCCAACTATAGATGGTATTTCTCGCCCCAACAAGAAGGCTCTTGCCTCTCCTTTGTCACAGGTACACGGCAGCATCACCACGTCCACATTGACCAGGAACTTCACATACACTGATGAGAATGAGCACAGGGAGTTTCCTACCTTTGCTTCAAGTGCTAGCATTATGCAATGGAGACCAGTCATAGAGACAAGTCCTGAATGAAAACCACCACCCAGGGGGATTAAAGTTGTCTGTTCACCACAGCTGTTAAGACCAAGGGCTCCAGACTCAGGCTGACCTGATCAAATCCAGGATCCAGATTTTTCTAGCCAAGTCAGCTGGGAAAAGTCAATTTATCTTTTCAGGGGGTCAGTTTCCTCACCTACAAAATGGGAATGATCTTACCCACCCCAAGGGGATTACTGTGAGGGTTAAAGGATGTAGTATATGTGAAGCCTGCACAGTGTCTATAGATAGTAAGGGCTCAAAAGTGGAAAACTATGATTAAGAACTTTCAAAAATACTTTCACAATAGTCAGGTCAAAAGGAAAAATATTCTTTCAAGACACTGTGCTTTCAAGAGAATGGATTGTCTAATTTTTAGGAGCCAACAATCCTCATTAAGCAATGCCCCGCGGAAGAACATGAGAAGACAGTGTTGGCATTTAAAACAATAGCTGCGGCCATTACGAGGCCCCAGGGTGGACAGATAGGGACAGGGACAGGGACCCCCAGCATTCTCTGAGAGCGGTGCAAGAGGATTAATCCCGAAGGGCTCATTTCTGATTCTCCTCTGCTGGACCTAGAGTGACTCAGAGTTGGAACCTCAGAGGGTGCAAGTCAAGGTGCCAAGAGTAAGATGCCAGTTTCGGTCTGTAAGCAAGTGCTTCTGGGGGTGAGGGAAGGTCAGGGGACACCTGACTGCTGGACGGGAGTGAGGCAGGTACAGCGCATTGCTCCAGGTGTCATGCAAAGCTAGAAAGCCATAGCATTCCCTCTGTTGTTTTGATCCTCCTTGCACAACTGAAAGCCTACGGAAGACTTCAGCTTCCCCAATTTTCCGCCCTGAGCATGAAACAACTTTTTCCTATCCTAAATTTGGTTTTAGTTTTGAAGTGCCTGAGATGCACAATTCAAAGGGGTCCAGTTCCTGGCCTCTTATGTTGATGACACCATCCCCAATCCTCAGCTTACATGGCTTGCCCTTATGCCTACCACCGCTTACAGCTCTTCCACCCATCATTCAAGAGGTTCCATGAAGAAAGCTCAGGGTTAATGTTTGGGGAAGTACAAGCTAAGCCATCAGCCCTTGGGAACAAAGATTGCTTTCTGTTGGAGGAGTCAATTTGCCTGGTTACTTTGAGCAGCAGGGCAGGGATACAAAGTGGAAAAGAGAAGAGATTTTTAAATGTAGAGATAGCTCCATCCGCAGGAGATTGGATTCCTGCGAAGAAATGGACCTTACTCAGGGGAAGCCTCAACCTGTCTGATTTAGTCTGAGCCTATGAGAGGTCACGGCCCATTTCTGGCCTTCTTGCCCTAGGCTCAGATTGGTGGGCAGCATCTGAACAAAGGCGGACCACAACTAGGCAGTGTTGTGCAGTAGAAGGAGCACTGGACTGGAAGTCAGGAGACCTGAATTCGAGTGCAGGCTCTGCCGCTAACTAGCTGTGTGACTTGGGCAAGTCACCTGATTTCTCTGGGGCGATTGTAAAATGAAGGGTTGGTCGGGCGATCTCTAAGTTCCCCTTCCGAGTGTGATCCAGTGTCCTACTCTATCCCTCCTTGGCCCTGTGCTTGCAGGGACAGAGATGGGAGAAGGGAAGGGGAGGAGAGAGAGGAGGCAGGAGGGAGCCCAAGGTGTCACAAATCAGGACTCCACTTTCTCCTTCTTTTTGCTCTTTTTCAGGAAGGAAGGGGTTCGGAATTTCTTCTTCTTCTTTGAGGGAGACTTGGAAGGTGAGCCCTCTGGGGACATGGGGCCGCTGGTGACCGACTCGGTTTTGTCCTTAGAGGTATCAACATCCGTGTCAGCACTGGTGGTCATCTGGCTCAGGCCTTTGCTGAGGATTTCCTCTGCCGTCTGCTCCTCCTCCCTCCCGTTGACCACCACCCCTTCTGGCTGGGTTGTTTCGGGCTCTGTGGTGGTGTCTTTGCTTGTTTCTGTCTTCTTAGCATCTTCTAGAAAAAGATCAAAAGATATGACCTGTAAGAATTCATTCAGGTGAGAGCTTCCACCTGGGACTAACAGAACAATTTCTAGGAAATTCTATAAAGTCAGTGCAGAGCAAGGAAAGGGCCAGCCTGATGTTGAGGGATGGCTCTCAGAGACAGATGGAAGGACTGGGCTCTGATCTGCACCCCTTCCACATGGCCTGTCCTGGAAGCACCCCCTTGTAAGCCAGCAGCTCTGGGCTCTTGTTTATGAATTTAGATGGATATTGATGTCTGAACACGGCAAGGGGCCCAGCTAGGGTCCAGTTCAGAATTTTTCTAAGCAAGAAGGAAGACACAGACACAGAGGAAGGAGAAGGTGTGAGGTGTACAGCTTGATGGAGACACCTAAGAATTGCTGTAACCAGTTCAGTTTCACCAATAAAAATATGGAAATTACATGTTTTCATTTTCTACACCAGTGACGAACTTTGAGAAATATGGGGAGTATCTTCCCAGCTGGCACAGGGAGAGTGGAATTCCCTGTATAACACGGACCCTGTATTTCCATGATGTGTTAGTAAAAAGGGGAAGACCCTTGGTCAGCCCATTCTGGCAGCCACTGGGGCCCCCAGGTCTTTATTCCACCTGGGAATCTGTTGGGATCACTGCCGTGTTCAAGGCCAGAGTTGTTCAGGTCCCAGAAACCAAACCCTCCTGCTGCCCTTTCTCCCCCTTCCCTACTCTCACCCAACCCTGCTGCCACAGAAGCTTTCAGATGCCTGAGTGGGGTGGGGGTTGGGGAGATTGTAAAACCACAGACTGAAAAGTAGAACGCAAGGTAAACATCATCCGGTACCCCTCCTCCCCCCTGTACAGCTAAGAAGGCTGAGGAACACCGTATGATGGTAGGCAGACCTCGGCTTACCAACCTGTGGTTCCACTTCTTCTCACCATGTGAACTGAAAGGAATGTATGAGTGTGGGTTGCAAGTGTGTGAGTGTGAGGGCGTGCAAGGGTGTGAGTGAGCATGTGTGAGGGTGTGCAAGGGTGTGGGTGAGCAGGCAAGTTGTGTGTGTGAGGTGTGAGTGTGTAACTCCGAGTATGTAAATGAGTTTGTGTGTTTGCCATGAGTGTGTGTGAGTGTGAGTGTGTGGTGTATGTGATATGAGCATGTGCAAATCAGTGTGTATGACAGTAAGTGGTATATGAGTGTGGGAGTGAGCGTCTACAAATGTGTTTGTATGTGCAAGTGTGTGAGTGCACATAAGCATATTTGAGGGTGCGAATGTGAGTGTGTGAGTGAGCGTGTGACACACCTGTGTGGTGTGTGTGTGATGTGCACATATGAATGTAGCGTGTGTGTGCTGCCACATCACAAGAAGGAACCCGGCATGCTGTAGTGTATGGGAATGTGGGTGACGTAGAAGATATAATCAGTGTTACAGAGGGAGTGGGTGAAGGACTCCGTTTTAGGAAAAGCCTGGACTCTTAACAGGGGTGAAGTCTGGGGAAGTGCATGGTTCCATGGAGGATGGGACAGAGTAGGGTAACTTGTGAACAGCTAGAGTGGACCAGTGAACTACCTGGGCCAGATCTCCCTGTAACAAAGTCTTCCATAACCCCTGACACTGCTGGGCAACTCAAGTGCTCCCCCGTCCCAGACCACTGCAGAGCACCAGCTCCCTCTTGGTACCAAAGACCCTGGCCACTGCTCCCAGTCTTCCCACTGCCCAGCTCATGTCCTGTCATCCTCATCCAGCATCCCCTTCCATCCTGCCATGTAATCCTGTGGCCATCACCTGGCAGTACTCTTGAATGCCATAAACCAGGCTGTCCACTCTCCTAGTCCCACTTCACCTGCTTTTTGCCATACCAAGCTGCTGGTCCCTGGACCTCTCACTGTCATCCCAGCCCATTCCTTTCTGCAAGGTCCTTCTCTCTCCTCTGTGTCCCCAGCCGTCATTCCATATAATGAATCGATTGAGTGTTACTTCTTCCTTCAAGTCTTTCCTGATCCTCATTCCCACTTCCAGGTAGAGCTTATCACTCCTTCCTTTCTGCCTCTGCTATCTAAACTTCCATCACAGCATCTGCAAAACAATCACATTTGTTTGTTTGATTTTTTCCCAAGATGGAGTCTTGCTCTGTTGTCCAGAACTGGAGTGCAATGGCACGATCTCGGCTCACTGCAACCTCTGCCTCCCGGGTTCAAGCAATTCTCCTGCCTCAGCCTCCCGTGTAACTGGGACTACAGGAGTGCATCACCACTTCCAGCTAATTTTTGTATTTTTAGTAGAGACGGGGTTTCACCATGTTGGCCAGGTTGGTCTCGAATTCCTGACCTGTGACCTACCCGCCTCAGCCTCCCAAAGTGCTGGGATTACAGGTGTGAGCCACCATACCTAGCCCACACTTGTTTTTTACGCCTATCTCCTCCCCCTTCAAAACTGAAATAAATTAGGGCAAAACTGTGTCTAATGACCTATGTAACTAGCTCACAGAAGGCACTCAGAAAAGGTCTGTGGAATCCATGCATGGTTGAAAGCTTAAGCAAATAAATGAATATGTGAATGGATTTATTCTAACCAAGCCAATACCATCGTCTCATCTTTTCTTGTCTATCCCAGCCTGAGCCTTCTGAGAGGAACTAGATCCACTCATGTAAATGAACACCAGCCCTGAGTGCTAGCCTTGGTTTCCTGTGCCTGCTGCCCTGGCCCTCCCTCTCATCTCCCTGGGCTCTTGTAACTGCATGGCTCTGCAACTTCAACCCAGATCCTCACTGCAGGGCCCTCACCTGGATGACACTTTAGGACACATTTCTCAAGCTTGACCCTTGGTGCTCTCCTCTAAGGTGGTTTGGGTACTTGCCTTCTGGCTTCATGAAGACAACTGTGGATAAGAGGGGCTCTCCCTTTCTGTCCAAGTGTCATTTCCTGCCTGGTGGCAATGAGTATCCTCACTCCAATGGCATCCTTCAACCATGCCCCTCATCCATGTCCCTTTGCCCACACCTGCCCTGCTGTCAACCTAATCAACAGCCTCAGGCCCTGGTGTGTGTCTGGTTTAGGAGAGCAACAATCAAGGTTCTTCTCACCATGTAGAAAGTGGGGGCCACAGATAGTGGATCTGCCATGATTCAGAGAGGCTCCACATCATGAATTGTTTGAGGAGTCATGGCAAATGGAAAATGGGGCTTGGAGGAGCCAAGTTCCTAATTAAGGTTACCACTCCTTCAACTATGGAGTCAGAGACTTCTGGAGGGTTCCACTGGCCAAGAGAAGGGACAGGGCTCCAGAAATAAACATATGTTAGGCCCCTGGAAAGACTGTGGACAGGCTCTGAGAGCCTAGACCCCGCCTCTGTTAACAGTTAGGTTGAAGACTAGGCTGAGAGAGGCCCCAGGAACTAGGGTCAGATGAGAACTCAACCTCCAGCCTCTTCTAAGAAGAACCTCTGGCTTTCTCTCCTGAATGGGGAACTTGGAGCTCTGGGAATAGGGAATATTGTGGGAGTGAGTAGAGTGGGGCAGAAGCTGGAAAATGGGGACTCTGTCCCAGGATGGTGACTGGAAAGCTAGGGGAGAGACAGGAGGCATTGGGGGAACAGGTGATGGGAGCAAGACTAGATTCAGAAGTCAGGGTCCACAGCCGGACCCTGTGCATTGGGAGACAAAGGGCTAAAAGGCTTCCAGAGGCCGGAGGAGGAGGGGGCTTCTGTGGGAGGTGCAGAGCTGGTTTGGACACTCTGCCTCTCTGACTCCATTTCTCACTAGCCCACAGCCTCCAACCACTGGGTGTCTCTTGGCCACCAATGACCATGTGGTGGTTAATTTTAATGTATTAACTTGACTGGGTAAGGGATGCCCAGATAGTTGGTAAAACAATATTTCTGGGTGTGTCTGTAAGGGTGTTTCTGGAAGGGATTAGCATTTGTTTTGTTTTGGTTTTTATTTTGAGACAGAATTTCACTCTTGTCACCCAGGCTGGAGTGCAATGGCACAATCTTGGCTCACTGCAATCTCCACCTCCTGGTTTGAAGTGATTCTCTGTCCTCAGCCTCTGGAGTAGCTGGGATTACAGGTGTGTGCCACCATGCCCAGCAAATTTTTGTATTTCTAGTAGAGACAGGGTTTCACCATGTTGGCCAGGCTGGTCTCAAACTCCTGACCTCAGGTGATCCACTCTCCTCAGCCTCCCAAAGTGCTTACAGGGGTGAGCCACCGCGTCAGGCCAGGATTAGTATTTGAATCAGTAGCCTGAATACAGAAGATCTGCCCTCAACAACATGGTTGGACACCATCCAGTCTGTTTAGGGCCCTCTCGAATAGAACAAAAAGGTGAAAGAAGGGCAAATTCTCTCTGTTCTTGAGCTGGGATACCCATCTTCTCCTGCCCTCAGGCCTCAGACTCAGACTGAGTTACACCAATGGCTTTCCTGTTCTCCAGCTTGGAGACAACATATTCTTCAGCCTCCATAATGAGGCAATTCCACTAGTAAGTCTCCTCTTATCTCTCTATATATCCTGTTGGTACTATTTCTCTGGAGAACCCTAATACAATCCCCTTCCAGGAATGCCAGTTCCCCCAGCTTCCTAGGCACTGCCCCTGCACAGCCCATTCCACTCCTCTCTGCTGCTCCAAGCATGTACCTATCCAAGGTCTGGCTCAAGTCACACTGTCTCTGTACAGCCTCCCCTGACATTGGACAATGAGCTCACCTTCCTCTAAACACACTGCTCATATATTCATTTTGCACTTACGTGTGTCATTTATCTTTTTTCTTTTAAGAGTCTATTCATCGCCCAAGTACACCATTCAGGACAGAAACTCTGTCTTTTACTTCTCTGAAAGCCATCATGCAGCTCAGTGACAACATGCTCATGCCGTGTTTACTGCTGCTGACATTTGCCGAGTAAGGGCAGGTAAAGGGTCGACAGAGAATGCCTTGTGTCAGCTCAGCAGGTGGGTTCTTCTGCGGCTGTGCACTGGGATGAAGACACGGGGAGCAAATATGGACCTTGCCTAACTGAAAGAGCAAGGCTGCCTTTCCTTCCCTGGACTGCTAACCTCTCAGGGTCAAACACATGATCTGTTGCCTCAAGCCCCCCAGCTTTGAGAAGCTCTCTCTTTGCAGCAGGAGAGATACCAGTGGAGGGCCTCAAAACAGGATTTGCTGACGCACTTCAGAACACAAGGTCAATCAGACTGATCCTGACCTATATTCCAAATGCAGGAAGAATTGGTTACCGCCATGTACTGCTTTTATTTCCCTGTTGAAAAGGCAGTGCCACACCATTGCATAGAGAGGCCACAGAGAGATTCATTAAAGACCTTGAAAAAAAAATGTCCTATGTTGACACAAGGGCTGGGTGCTCATGCAGCAGCAGTCAAAAAGGCCTATGGTGCTCAAAGAACAAAGCAGAAGGGACAAAGAGCAACAGACTGAGCTGCCCATGGCTGACGGATGAGCTGGATGCTGGCCATGCAGAGGTTTGCAACAGAGTTTCTGTCTGGATTTAAATTCTCAAACATCAGTGTCTGAATAACCCAGGGAGCCTGTGAAAATACAGCTTCCTAGTGTTGTCCCCACAATAAACTGAAACCGAAGATAGGCCAAGAAATAGATACTTTTAATAAGTTCCCAGGTAATTCTGATAACGGCCCATTGACCACATATTGAGAAGCATTGTTTAGAATGCTGTGTTTTCTCTAACTTTTACCTCCCTGCCAAAACTGAGAGAGTATCACTTATAAAAAAAGAAAGTAGAGCTTCTCATAAATGGGTGCTGTGGACTCTGTGACTCCCATCCACTCACCACAGCTGGAATATAAATGTTCCTCTAAGTACCCAAATATACTTTCAGTATCTGGTACAGCTTGTGTGCAAATATGACCCCAATGAGCTGTGCTCCCATTAACCACAGGCTTCTGCAGTCCCCTCCCACACTGAATCTGGGCTGGCCCCGTAGCTGGCAAAACCAATAGAATGCAGTGGAAGCGCCAGAGCAGGCCTCTGGCCAAAGACTTAAGAAATCCTGGCAACTTCTATTTTTACAGTTTTGGGAGCCTTATACCATTATGTACAAAGCCCAACTCTCCTGATAGAAAACATGTAGAGAGGCCGCATGGGTGGGCCCTGAGATCATACAGGAGAGGGAGATAGAGACAGACAGACACCCAGCTATCTGAGTGTCCCAGCTGAGCCCAGCCTTCTAGCTGCCCCAGTCAAGGTACCAGGCCTGTGAGTGCACCGTCTTGGAAGTTCTAGCTTAGTCAAGTTCCCTGCAGACTGCAGCCCTCAGTGGATATCACATCTATCAGAAGACTCATCCAGCTAAGCCCTGTCAACCCCAGTCAAGCCACAGAAGAAATAATTTCCATAAAACTAGTTCTCTTTATACACCATGACTTCAATCAAATCTTATTCCTGCATCAGAAACTGCCCTAAAACTTAGTGGCTTAAAACGTCGAGTGGTGTATTAGCTCTTACAATTTGGAGAGCATGGTAGATAAAAAGGACTAACTTACGTAAGGCACATTACTAAGTGCTCTTATATTCAGTAGCTCATTTTATCCTGACAACTTGCTGTGGCCTAGTTAGGAAAGGCAAACATTCATGCTATTCCCATCCAGCAGTGTTTTTAAGTGACTTGTTTGAGATGACTAGATTAGTTAGTGGCAGAGCTGATCATGTGATGTCAAATACAGGATTACTGCTTTGCAGGCATAGCCAGTGCCCTGAGGGTTCAGCAGAGGATGAGGTGAGCTGGGATGAGGGTCCAACAGGAGCTAAAGAGAAGGTGATAGGCAGATGGCCAGATGCAAAGGCTCTCTCTGATGGCCGGCCTTCAGAAAGGCTGATGGGGTAGGAGTCAGTTAGACAGATGAGGAGTGACACTGAGGTGACACAGCATAAGAGGATTTGAGGACATGGTGGCAATGGTTGGAAAAAGCCATCCCTGATCTGACAGGTGGGCTAGATGTGAAAGAGCAGAGGCTGCCTGGTGGGTTAGCCCTATCTGCCCATGAGCTGGGCAAGCCTGTGAGCAGCCTGGCCAAGGCTTCACACCAGGCTCCCCGCCCATTTACAGCTTGTGTCCTCACCATGCAGGGTCTGCTCCAAGGTGCCATGCTCCCTAGCTCTCTGTCTGTGACAGGAAGTGGGTTATGGGAAGTATCTTCAAGACAACTTTTCTAACAACTCAACAGTGGGCCCCTCCAGGGGAAGAAGGAAGAATCCTGCTATAGGATATAAAATGTCAGGCAGTGGGTAAACAGCTACCCCACCCATTGCACACCCCTCCTGCCCCTTGTCCCACTCCTCCATGAGCCTCCTCTCCAGCCCTGGATTTCATTCCTGCAGCTGGAACACATGTCCTGAAGACCCTAGCAGGCCAGGCCCTCTATGCATCCTTATAAGGCAGTTCAGGCTCTAGCCCAAAGCCTAGACAAGGCCACAGGCTCCTTTGAGGTGCAGGTGCATTAGAAAAAGGGGTGGGAGTGAGCGCCTGAGAGCCATAAGCACTCTACCACTGGGAGTGCTGGAGAGCTGACCCCACTGCCTGCAAACTCTTGGGGGCTTGTTGCTTCTGAGCGTGTGTGCCTGTGTGTTTGGGTATGTGTGCAGCCTCTGTGTGTATATCCACATCTCCCACAGAGAAGCCTAATCCATGCATAGTGCATGTGGAATTGGTCATGAATTTTACAGCCGGGAAACTTCCCAAAGGCAGAGTTGTGAGTCGCCAAAGAAAAACTTGGGGAGAAATTGATTACTTTTGGGAAAAAAAAAAAATCCTCCCTCCCCCATTGCAAGTGTTGCAGGGAGTTAGTAAACAGCCTCTCTATACTTACTACAGAGACAAGTATTCAGAATCGGAGGAAACTCCTTTGATGAAGGCACAAATGGGAAGAGAAAGGAAGACATTGTGGAGACAGTTGACAACACCACGGTGAGACACAACGAACACAACAGTCGGGGACATCCGCTTGGGGCCCTGGCCTCAAGCAGATGGGTTTCCTCTGGCAACGCTGGGCCTGCACATGAGGCAGTAACTTGTGGAGGGAGTTCAGGGCTGAGGGATTCTATCGGAATCCACATGTGTGGCTGTTCTACCTAGGAGGGAGAAGATTCCAACAGGCCACCAGGTTCTGCTCTCTGGCTGGTGGGCTAGCTCTGTCTGGTGGGGGTCTCCAGGTGACCTGGGAAGAAGTGTTCATGCCCTGGAGTGATTCCAGGAACTCAGTAAAGATACTTTTATGATTTAGGTGGCCGTGAACTATAATTATTATCCACTTTGTGTATATTATTAATCATAACCATAATTACATCTTACATTTAAGTCCCGCTTTTACTCTTTCAAAGTATGTTTTCACCTATACTTCCCTTATACAAGTATAAAAAGGGAATATATTAGTAGCCTCATCTGACAGTCAACAAAACTGAGGCACAGAGATGCTATCTGATTTGCTAAAATTAGCAGTTATTACTAGTTAGCAGTTCAGTTGGGCCTAGAACTCAGTTCTTTAAGGTAGTATCTCTCTATTGAAGCTATTTTCAACCTGGATCACACTTTAGATTCCCCTGGAGATATGGGAAAACTCCAGGATGTACTCCCCAACTCCAGACTTTGCTGAGTTTTCTTTAACTCAGAAAAGCTGGGGGTGAGATCCAGGAATCGAGACTGTTAAAGCTCCCCAGGTGATTCCAATGTGCAGTTAAGGTTGAGTATGACATCATTACCCTCACCTGGGAAATTCAGCCTCTCAGGCCACCTCCCAGACTTAATGAGCAGAATCTTCATTTTCACGAGATCCCCAGGTGGTCCCTATGCACGTTAAAGTCTGTGAAAGGGGCTAGTGCATCTGGAAAGGCCCAACAGCCCCAGCCGTGTCTGAGTTGGGGCAAGGAGCTGGGGGCCAGCCAGTAACTTGTTCTTTATTACTTACACTGGGCCAGCCAGTAACTTATTATTTATTACTTACACTGGGCCAGCCAGTAACTTATTCTTCATTGCTTACGCTAGGCTTAAGCTGCAAGGTGTAGTGGTATAGCTTGTGAATGAAACAAGGTGCAACTTGATAACCCCTGTTTCTGATTCCCTGGAAATAGCAGAGGGGAAAGATTTTTGGATTAGGGGCAACACCGGTGGAAGGCAGGGCACTTTCCCAGCCTGCAGATGCACCCCCGTCCCTCCCTCCCAGCTTGCTCAGCCGGACTCACCCTCTAAAGACTTGGAAGGAGAGACTACAGGGCTCTTTGTCTCTGCCTCCTTCACTGGGCTCTGCACTGGAGAAGCAGGTGCAGACTTTGCAGGTGAGCCAGGCTCTTCTGGGGCGGTTTCTTTCTCGCCTGAAAAAAACAGAAAACCAACTCAGGACAGAAGTCAAATAGAGAAGAGATGGACAGAGAAATAAAGCCTTCTAAAAATTACTTTTTCTATTTGGTCATCAATCCTCCTAGCTGATAATGAAACTTCTGGCTGAAGTTAGCTGCTCCCCCTGACCTTTTAAAATTTTTGCTACTTCCCCAGGAAGGCCGATGGGAGATGGAATCATGCTGTTTCCTTCATTGAAACACACCTACCAATATGTTACTCCAGATGTGGAAGGCAAGACTGCAGGAGAATACCCACACGGCCGGACCAGAGCCTGGCTCTCGTTCCTGTCCTGTCTCTGTAGAGAATCAGCCAGGAGCTTTGTGTCGTGAGCACAGAGCACATTAATAGGTAAGAGGTGGCCCCACAACCACTGACGCCCCTTATTTATCTTTTTTTTCTTTTTGCTGACTCCCCTTAAAAACACCCATGATTTGTTTGCATGTAACTATTGTTTAACTCATTGAATTTAATTTTCTGTCCAAACAATCCCTAGGGATAAAAAGCGCCATGTTCTTCTATCTTCTTCTCAATGTGCACATTAGCGCTCTAAGCAAGCCAGCAAGGGTTTTGCTTGGTTTTTTTGTTTGTTGTTGCTGTTGTTTTTTGAGACAGAGTCTCATTCTGTCGCCCAGGCTGGAATGCAGTGGTGCCATCTCAGCTCACTGTAACCTCCCCCTTCTGGGTTCAAGTGATTCTCCTGCCACAACCCCCTGAGTAGCTGGGATTACAGGCTCCTGCCACCAGG
This sequence comes from Cacajao melanocephalus, assembly GCA_963573385.1. NCBI lineage: Eukaryota > Metazoa > Chordata > Mammalia > Primates > Pitheciidae > Cacajao > Cacajao melanocephalus. Next base: position 33,727 of record CAUYLG010041630.1, read on the forward strand.
CTTGGCTAATTTTTGTATTTTTAGTAGAGACAGGGTTTCACCATATTGGCCAGGCTGGTCTCAAACTCCTGACCTCAAGTGATCCACCCACCTTGGCCTCCCAAAGTGCTGGGATTATAGGCCATGCCCAGTCAGCAAGGGTTTTTAAAGTAGCTGCTTTGCGCCCAAGAAGGTGGCTGACGCGGGGTGAGGACAGGAGATGGTGGAAGACCCTGCTCTGAGGCAGTGACAGTCTAGCCCAGTGGACACAACCAAAAGCTGAACTATGTGTCTCAGACCCCAAGTGCTCAGGAAGCAAAGAGAAGGGACAGCTTGATTTGGGTAGAGTAGAGAAGGTGACGGGGCCTGAAGTGTTGATGACCGGACCAGGCTGGCCGAGAAGAGGAAGCACGCCAGGAAGAGACAAAGGTAGCAACAAGGGCATACAAGCTACTGTGAGTGAATATTTGGGAGTCAACACGGCGAGATGGGCTTCACTCAAGATTCTGAAATAAAGGAGTGAGAAAAAGATGTAAAGGTGTCAGCTGGTGGAGGGTTTTGATTGCCAGGCCAAAAGGCTTATACTAGACCTGGTAGGAAATAATAATGATGAATTTATCATTATCTTATTATAGGTAGAATTTATCTGGTGTTTACCGGCCTAAGCCAGGTCTTAGGCACTTCTCTAAGCACATTGCAAGTATTAATTTCTTTATAACTGGTGAGAGGGTTAAGTGAGGTCATGAAGGCACCAAGTAACTGTTAGGAACAGCGCAATGAAAGGCGTTATTGTGATTAATGGAACCACGGTAATAAGAATATTCTTTGCTGATGGGGCAGGAAGGTCCTCTTTTGGTGGTCCTGAGCTCTCCTCTCCACCCTGGGGGATTTGGAAGCAAGGGTCATTTACCATCAAGTTCTAGTTTCTTCCTCTCCACCTCTTTCTTGTATTCTTCCAACTCCTGGTCAGTGAGTTGGCTGAAGGGGTTGGGCACCGTCTCCTCTGAATCGTCTTTGGTATCCGCGTCACCCTTGGACATCAGCTGGCTCTCTGTAGACTGAAAGTTAACCACAGAGGGTGTGTCTTTCTCTGAACGGCGCGGTTGGGGTGCAGGCCCCAGCTTCCTTTTAGATTCATGTGGCTGCAAGCAGTCTTGCTAGGGATAGCGTGGCATGCAGCTCCTTGGAAACAGCTCAGGGCCTTGGGGCAGGGGTTGTTCATTCCTTCCCATTGCTACCTCACCCCTAGACCCAGATTTTGCAACTGGCTGGATGAATACAGGGGGTCCACAGTCTGCCCTGAAATAAAATCAAAGGATGCTCCCAAGCAGAAGGAAGACACACCTTTATTGCAGTCCCTTCTATGGACACTTCCAAGCCATCACTATGCAAATACAGTTGGTGGCCCAAAGTCAGTCAGCCAAAGCCCAGCAAGCATAGCATTGGCTCAAGCAAGCTTCATGCCAGCCATTCCCCACCATTGCCCTCCCCGCCTGCCCCCACAGCAGTGCAAGCCACAACGCACAGCATTAAGTCAATGCAAAACACACAGCAGCTTCAGTGCTCTCAGTCCAAACTGTTAGTCCTGTTTCGCACACAGTCTTAAGTGACAAAGGGGCCAAGGTTCCTGAGTCTCGGATCTTCAACCTGCCTGTACCGCAGGTCCCTGAAGGGATACTGGCAAAATCACTGGGTTTTGCCACCTCTGTGGAGCCCCTGGCTCTGGGGAGCTGACCAGCCAGCCCTTGCATAAGCTTCAAGAATTCTTTGACTCCTCTAGCCCAAGAAAGGGACTAAAATTTAGACTCCACAGCCCTTTTTCCTAATTTAGCAGCCTCATCTTGGCCTTTGAGGATGCAGCACTCTGAAGCTGAGGAGCAAAGAGAGTGAAGCCAAAGGGAGGTGAGCCTGGAGCCAGCCAGTCCTCCTGGCCCTGGCCCACCAGGTCTTCTGGCCCCTGGGCCCCTTCCAAAAGGGAGGTCACAGCAGGCCTAATGTAGGGAATCATGGAGTCAACGGAGAATCCAAGACCAAAAACCCAAGAAGAGGGACTCCGAGAAGGGCACTTGGTATAAATGGCAGGGGAGATTTCTGTTTGTTTTTAACCATTTTGCTCACTGTACTGAACTCTCACCTCCCCACAGAACATGGCTATTTCTATCCTTGACCCTATGGAATGTTCAGTGTTCCCCATCTTGGCTAGGTTGGGGTTGGGGGGAAGTGGGTGTGATGATGCAACTTTCATACTTCTCTTGCCAATGGGCACCCACCCTGCAGGGTGCAGTCTTGACCTGAAGTCATTGCATCATCACAGTTTGCCCTGCAGAGAGAACATTTCCTGTATTTCCCCAATTCTTACTGCTAAGGAAAATGCTATGCCCGTTGCTACATTGCAAAGAGCAGCAGGGATTTCAAACGCATGCCAGCATCCTGAACTTCACCCCTTTCGCTAAGCACTAGACAAAACACGGTTCTATCTCAAGCACAGAAACAATGACAATACTTTCTAACTCAATGTGGGTTTGTGTGGACAGTGTTGTCCCTTCCCATCCTGTAGGAGCATGGGTCCCATCTATAGACCCCCTCTCTACGGGTACATGATCATCTTTCCAGAGCTCTGGCTGGATGACAGCATATCCAGGCACAGAGGTCAGAGACACTCAGGGCTGGGCACACCTGGGGAACCTGGGAGTCTCCAGCCCCAAGCCTAAAAGTCCCCACTTTGCAGGGTAATAAGGGAGGACAGAGTGGAGTTCCATGGCGGGGCCGCATCACTCCTGCGGGCAGGCTGGGCTGCTGTTCCCCCGCCCAGTGCCCACAGGGGCCATCAGACATTGTCCTCCCCGGTCCTCACAGCACCCCTGTGAGGTGGGCCTCCATTTTGCAGCAAGAGCAACAGCACCCAAGATCACAGGGGAAGGTGGGCACGAGGACTCAGGGGTCCTGCAGCCCAGCCCCAGGCACAGAAGACCCCGAAGGCAAACACATTTCCCCGCCAGTCAGGGGCAGCGTCTGCTGTACCGGGCTTCGGCTCTTCTCGGCAATGACGCTCGCCAGGAGCTGGGACTGAGGCCCCGCTGACTTCACATCTTGTCGGTTTTGCTCTCGAATCTGTGAGGAAAGCGGAGAGGGAGAGTGAGCTGGCTATTCAGGGTCGGGGCAGAGTTTCAGAGGGGACGTTCTGGTGTGCCTGGGGTCTAGAAAGGTCCAGTGGTATAGGAGCCCATCTCCTGTCCTAATTCATCCTTGCACTCTAAGGGGGGCCTCCAAGTCTGTTCCAGGGTTAATTAGTAATGTATGTAAAGCACCAGATTTTCATGAACTCAGAAGGAGCTGAAAAGTAAAATGAGGCATAGTCGAGCCTAAGAAGTCCCTGAGGAATTTTTTTTTTTTCTTTTTTGAGACAGAGTCTTGCTCTATTGCCCAGGTTGTAGTGCAATGGTGCAATCTTGGCTCACTGCAACCTCCACCTCCCTGGTTCAAGCACTTCTCCTGCCTCAGCCTCCCAAGTAGCTGGGATTACAAGCGCACACTACCACATCTGGCTAATTTTTTTGTATTTTTAGCACAGATGGGGTTTCACCATGTTGGCCAGACTGGTCTTGAACTCCTGACCTCAGGCAATCTTCCTGCCTCGGCCTCCCAAAGTGCTGAGATTACAGGCGTGAGGAATTTGTTTTAAATATGGATTCTAGGCCCCCCACACCTACTGAAACTGAATGTCTGGGGGGAGCGGGGAGCGGGGAGGGAGGAAGGGCAGTAGAGGAGGGTCACCCAGGAATCTAAACTTTTAACAAGTGCTGCAGGGGATCTGGCTCACACATTGCACCACTGTCCTGTGATGGATCTGACCTGTTAGTGGCCTGCTACAGCTGCAGTTTTAAAGTAACATTGAAAATATATGCAAGTGAACTGTCAGGCAAAGGTCTGGAAACAAACACAGCGATCTTGAGATATTGAAAATAAGGCAAAAGGAAAATGGTATAAAATCCATTAAAACTCAATTTGTGGGTAGGCCTTTCAGACACAGCTGATGTGTAAAGCAAGCCCTGCTCTAGGTAAAAAGTCACAGAACCACGTAAGTACAGCACTTGGCACGGCACCTGGGACGTGGTCAGCCAACGGTAATTTCTTTCTCCTGTGAGACATCTGAGATGTCCGTGAGTCACATCCTGGGACCTCAGCTCCTGTTTGCGGGACTTGAGACCCCCACCATGTGGGAAAAGAGAGAGTGAGATAAACAGCCCCCACTTACCTTGTTCCTCATCTCTAGCACTTCCTGGGGGTCGGTATAGAGAGGCACAAATTGGTTTGGGTTTTCAATGCGAATTGGCATGCCACTGCTGGATTTCTCCACCTCGTCAGCCTTCATCCACTGCACAAACACAAGGCCATGGGGCTGAGGTGAGCGAACAGGCCCATGCGTCCTCCCCGGTGGTCCACCCATGAGATCTGGGTCCACCGGCCTGCATGGAAGGTCAGCAAGCCTACTCATAGACACTCTCTCTTCTTGGGCCTCTTTGATGTCTGTCTCCCGGAGCAGAGATGGGCAACAGATGACCCAGTTACCAAAGAAGGCCCTCAGGCCAAGGGTCAGCCATAAAGAATGTCTGAGAGTTGGGGTCAGAACCTTGGGAACCAGCTTTAACACACAGGCAACCACTTGGGCTTCAGGATTAGGTAACTCAATTTGAGTTTGGAGAGTGTCATATTGTTTTATGAAGAAGTATTCGATTTGGCTACTGGCTACTTTTATGTTAATGAAAAATTGAGAGCCTGTGGGTGGGGAGAGGGAGAGAAAAGGTAACTTCATAGAAAGCGGCTGCCAGCCCACCTCCTGGGCTGAACTTGCATCAGATCTGCAGTCCCAATGTTAAAGGCTCCTCCCTTGAATTTCCCAGAAGCCTCCTGTGGATATGGGAGAAAGCAGCACAAACCAACTGGTTCTGGGTCATGTGTCTGGTCCAACTGCCCTCTGGAGAAATCTGCTCCTTGGACCCAAAAACTCAGTGCAAGGAAGTAGTCAGGGGCTCAGTGGGCCTGAGCAGCTGCCCCCACATGCCCAATAGGAAGCCCAAAGAGGATGCCACTAACCTGGGGCAGGAGAAGTTTGCTCTGTTCCCTTTTTAAAGCTGCTTTGCCCCGCAAATGCAGCCTGCCCCTCTCTGCCTGGGTCTGTCCTGGGCTCCCCCTTACCGTGGTCTTGGGTCGGGGGCTGCCCATGCTCCTCTGGACCTCATCGGCCACGTTGACCCGCAGGTAGGTGTTGGGCGTGTTGAGCCAGCGGGTCTTCTCCTTCTGCTGCTTCTGGGCATGCTGTCGCAGGGCGGGTACTGGGGCGCCATCCTCCTCAAACACGAAGGCTGTGACTGTGGCTGGAATCTCCACTTCACTTTTGTGTTTGGTTTTCTCTTGAACAAAGGGGTGGCGGTACGTGTAGCCTGTTCTGTAGCCCTAAAAAGACAAAAATAGAACCACTTACGGGGTGAGAAAAAAGGCCTGTACATGTACATACCTGCACACACACTTTGCCTCCCTCTGTTTAAAGGACTCTTCATTTAAACCCAAATCTCCATTAAGCAATCTTGGCTTGCCACTCTTCTGGTATATTTCAAACCGTTCCCTTCTCCTGGTCCCCCAGTCCTTCTCTTTCTCTACCCCAACAAGTCCTCTGTGATTAGGGCTGAGAAAATCCCTAGACCTTTGTGGACCAGACAGACAAAGCTCCTCATCCAAATGGAGCCAGATTTCCTCTGGTCCAGTGGCTCCAGGCCTGGCTGTGCACTGGAATTACCGAGGGAGCTTCACACAAACACTGATGCCTGGACCCTGCTGTAGAGTTGCCGGTTTAATCAGATCACGGCATGGTCCAGGCTACAGGATTTTGAAAAGCTTCCCAGCTGATTTCACCCCTCCCCTTCTTTGACTCTGAAGCTTCTTAACAATTTCCTTCTTGGAACCCTGAAATCAGACTCAAGAACATTCCTGTCTCCTAAGCAAGGCTACATCCCTCCGAGCTGGAGCTGACTGCTTTTCAGAGAGAACAAACATTCTGGAATCTTGGCAGCAATTGGAGCAATATTCAACTCTCCTTGTCTTCTTTTATTTTAAAATTAAAATGATATTAAGGTATTTTTCTGACAATAAAGGAAATACAGATCCATGTAGAAAAAAATTAAGCAAAATAAAAAAGGAATTTTATGCAAAATCTCACCCCTAGTGACAACCACTAAAAACCTTTCCAGGTTGACTCTAGGGGTCATATCTCTATGCATACACAAGTGTATCCATGTTTGTTTGATACTAGTAAAATGGATATTTCCAATTACATACAATGGCTACTTAAATATTTTCCTTTGTAAATTGTTTATTTCTCAGCCCATTTTTCTATTGATGTTTCTCTTTTTCACATTGATTTGTAAGCTCTTTGTACATTAAGAATATTAATTTTTTCACTATCAGAGATGCTGAAAATACTTCCCTCCATATTTTGTCTTTTACCTTGTTTATGGTGGGGGAGTGGTTTATAGAAATGCAAGTTTTGAATTGTTTTATACCATAGCTATCAATATTTGTCATGATTGCAGACTTTTCTGCCATGCTTGACAGTCTTCCCTAACACAAGAAAATCAAAAACATAAATCCATGTTTTTTAATACCCCTATGAATTCAATTTTTATGTTTACCATTTTGATAAACCAGGAATTTATCTTGTTGAAATAAATGAAGTAGCAATCTGCCTTAGTTTTTTTTCCCAGATGGCTAGTAGTCTATCTTTCCCCCACTGATTTATAAAGTACCTGCATTTCCTGTGTCATATTATCATATATTTTGGATCTATTTCTGGATTCTCTAAGCTGTTGTGTTGATTTGCACACCCATTCTGCTAGTGCCACACCATTTAATTGCTAAAGCTTTATCACACTTTGTCATAAGGTGGAATTAGTATTCGTAATTACTTTTCTTTTTATAGCATTGTCCTAGCCATCCTGAATTTCACATAGAAGGACATTTTGTCAAGTCCTCATAACTTCCCCCATTTTTGAAAGAATTACATTGAGTTTATTGATTAATTTTGGGGAAGTAACCTCTTTACACTATTGAAGCTTTCTAACCAAGAGTAAATTATAGTTCTTCACTGATTTTGGGTTTTCTCTGATGTCTATTAATAAAGTTTTATGGTTTTAAGAAAATGGATTCTGCTTTTTAATGTTTTATGATTGTGTTCCATTTACAAATAGGATTATTTTCTCCCATTATATTTTCAAAGCAGTTAATGATTACGATACAAAAACTACAGATTTTTGTACATATTTACATAATTGACCACTTTAAACTGAAATCACCTTTGCAAAATTATGACAGTAAGGTAAGGAAGTAAGATATGACATGGCTGACTCCATCTTGCTTCTAGCCTCACAAGCTGGCTGGCTTTGCTCATTGCTGGATGTCAGCCAAGCTAACTACAGGAGAAATTTAGTTTATAGTATAAATGATGATAGCCCTTCCCAAAAACTAAACTGCCCTTGTAAAACTAATGAAAGACCACCAAGTTAAGAAGATGAGAGGGGCCTGAATTTTACTAAGATGTAGGCATAGTTAAATAATTACCAGCCATTATTCCAGAGGTCACACGATCTGCAACTTCCCCAATTACCCCTGTAAATAATATCACTATTGTAGAGCCTAAGATTGGCCTTTTGAGATGCCTTTTCAGGATCTTGCATTTCTGACAACTGGATGACCCTGGGACTCCGTCAGTCCTGTTCCCCCACCCACAGGCAGACTCAGTGTACGAGGACCATATTCCACACTCCTATGATTGTATCCCCAACCAGTCAGCAGCACCCATACCTTAGCCCTCTACCCACCAAACTGTCTTTGAATCTTCCTGGCATGGTGGCTCACATCTGTAATCTCAGCACCTTGGGAGGCCGAGACAGGTGGATCGCTTGAGCCCAAGAGTTTAAGACCAGAAATCTTTGAAAACCCCCCTTTGAGAAAACCCCTAACCTCTGAGGCTTCAGTGAGATTGATTTGAGTCTGTCTCCCGCATGGCATGGCTGGCCTTGTATCAATTAAACTCTTTCTTTACTGCAATGCCATGGTCTCTATGAATTGCTTTTGCTTGTGCAATGGGCAGGAAGAACCCATCAGGTGCTTGTAAAAGTACTCTCATTATTTCTAATTTTTTTTCAGTTGATTTTTTTTTGGACTTTATAGGCATGTAACCATATTATCTATAAATAATAATTTCCTTTCTTTTACAATATTTATACCTCTTATGCTTCATTGCCTTGGATTGAATTCCAATATTATTCAAGAATAATATTAAATAATAGTGCTATGACCAAGAATAATTGTTTTGTTTAAAAGTTTAATAGACACATACCACCATGCCTGGCTATGTTTTGCATTTTCTGTAGAGACAAGGTCTCACTATGTTGCAAAGGCTGGTCTTGAACTCCCGGACTCAAGCAACCCACCTGTCTTGGCCTCCAAAGGTGCTGCAAATACAGGTGTGAGCCACCATACTGGACAGATCAAAAGTTTTTAACCTTTGATGCTTTTTGATAAATGTGTCATGAAATACATTTAAAAGATTGATAAATTTATGTTATTAAGCCATCCTTGAATTCCAGAAATGAGCCATCAGTTTTTGTATATGATTATTCTATTATTAGGCTTGATACTATTTACTAGTTTTCATGCAGCATTTTTCATCAACATTCAGAGAAAAATTGGTCTAAGTTATTGCTACAATTATTATGGCTTAGTATTCTTTTTTTATTCCTCTTTGAAACAGTTTAAATAACTTAGAATTACCTGTGTCTTAAAGGTTGGAAAGAATTGTTGTATGAAACCATCTAGTCATGGTGCTTTATTTAGGCATAGATTACTCAGCACACAAATGTTAATGGGAGCTGTATTTTTATTGTGGATTGTACCTTTCAACATTATAAAGTGGCCCTCATGGTCAGCCTAGCAACAAAGTAGAGATGATTTGGAGGAAATGAAGGCAAGGAGAAATGTTATTAATTATTGCAATAACCTTGACATGATAAAGAAGGCCCAAGACAGTAACAGTGAGGATGAGAAAAATGAATCAGACAGAATGTTATAAAGATAAATATCATCTTTCACTTCTCTGAGCGATCTAAGAAGTTACAGTCTCTTATGCAATCAGCACTCCTTATTGCATAGCTTTCCTCTTGTTCTTGAATTGTCACTTGTTTATATCCCATATTATCAGCTAAACTGTTAGCCCTTAGAAGAAGGAAGAATGTCTTATAATTTTTTTGCATCCTTGGAAGAGCCAGCCCACTCCTAGACACATATCAGTTTAATTCCTTACATGATTGATTTGTTCATTTATTCATTATAATAGGACACTGTTAAAAAGGTGCTGCCTAGGATTAAGGAAATCAGTAGTATTACGTGCTTTCTGCATTCAAGTCATGAGATTGGACAGAAAGGCAGAACTAACTACACAAGAGCTATGAGCAAAGCCCCAATATAAGATAGGCTCTGTGTCCTGGTTTTTACTGGACTACATCTTTTCACAGAGGACTCTGCAGATATGACAACATCCACAGCACTTAGTTGGGGATGGCAAAGTTCGCAATTTATGAAAATTTAACTACTGTTAGAATAACCACGCATTCTAAATCAAATTTCCCATCAATGAGGCTTCAACAACCTGTGATGCTGGCAGTTCTTGTGTCCACCCGAAGCCTTGTACTTCCTGGTTCCAGAGGGCTAAGCCTCAACAGACTGGCCTGGAAGGGCAATGGCAGGAGACTTACCAGGTTGTCCAGCATCCTCATGAGGGCCTCAAACTCGTGCTCCCCCAGCCGGCTCTTCTGCATAGGCCCAAAGGTGCTCCCAGCCCACTGCACGGAGCCCACCTCATGGGGCCGGTGCTTCTCCTGCTCCAGGAGGATGAGGTTCTCCACTCCCCCAGCACTGGACAGAGCTGACACCTGCAGCAAAGAGCAGAGAGCCCTCAGCCCACATGCACACGGGTCCCCTGCACTTATCTATGTTCCTGTATGTGATGGGAGAATGGGGGTCACAGAGGAGAGCTTAGAGACCAGGTATGTCTGCCAAACTGAGAAAGAGCCACCCACACTTGATGGGCATGCACCCATTTCCAAGAAAACAGCTATTAGTTTATTTCCTGATGCCAGTTCTTAGGGATTATAAGGAAGGAAATAGCAAGTGTTAAACTTTAAGAATCAAACAAAGCAGAGACTGAAAGTTACCTGGGATATAGACCAACCTAGAATTGTGATTATATCTGAGGAAGAAGGGAAGATGAGACTAGAAAGGAATGCAGTTCTTGGCTGTAGTATTTTGTTTCTTCAAGATTTGAAGCCACAGATTATGAATACGTTTGATCTGAGTGGTAGGTATGAGTGTCTGTTATGTTAGTCTCTGCATTTTTCTATATGTTTGAAATATCTCTTGTGTTTTTTATTTTAATTTTGAGACAGGGTCTCTTGCCCAGGCTGGAATGCAGTGACACAATCTCCGCTCACTGCAGTCTTAACCTCCCACACTTAAGCTATCCATCCACCTCAACCTACTGAGTAGCTGGGACTACAGATATGCACCATCACACCCAGCTAATTTTTGTATTTTTTGTAGAGATGGGGTCCTGCCATGTTGCCCAGGCTGGTCTCAAACTCCTAGGCTCACGCAATCTACCTGCCTTGGCCTCCCAATGTGCTGGGATTACAGGCATGAACCACCATGCCTAGCCTCTCCTATATTTTTTAAAAAGTCACTTGAAAGAAACAGGCTGGCTCCCAAGCTATGAATTCTAGTCGTAAACTGATGGGATGGATTCACAGGTCTAAAGGGAGAATGCATTCTTTACAATGGGGTTAGTCAGTCAAGGAAACCCAGAACAAGGAGACAGATAAAATGTCCGTAGTGTACATGTACAGCCAAGCACTGTGCAGGAGTGAGAGTTCCCACCCATGGACTAACAGTGTCTGTCCCATCGTCAAGGCTTCATGAGGAGGGCAGTGCAAGTGGTTGTAGGCAATGGACTCTGAGTATTAGGATAAAAGGTGTGTATATATAGCAGGCAATTTTAGAATGATCCTAAAAACATTCACTAATCTAACACATCCCCTTATTTATTTAATTCCATGCTCATCTAAGGGTACATTCTATTTACCCCCATGTATCTACCACTCAGATATAATTGGTTAGGGTTTGGCTTCCTAGATGATAAATCCAGCTACATAAAGGGACAATGGCTTTTGAATATTCCAGGTAGTGAGCCAGGTGTTTTGCACTGTACATTATTATATTTGCATTCTGAGTAAGATATGATATCCCATGTTAGCCTGCTTGTTATGGGAAACTGCTTTAATTACACAAACTTTCAGTTTTTTTGTGACAGTTACTTTTTTCTGGAAATGAAAAAATCCAATTTCACCTGCTGACAAATACAGCTCTATATACCCAAGAGGATCAGGGACAGATCTTGGAGTGTGTTAAATTCATCATTTAACAAATGCCACTGTGACACTTCCCTGAAGTCAGCCACGCAGCCCTCCCAGGTGACCCCCATCACCCTGTGAAGAGAAGGAAGCAATAACATTATCTATGCCCTTCTCATCCAAGGCACATATCTAGCGGAAGACAGACCTCTCCCACTGCCCCTCACAGACCTAGAGAGCCAGCGCTTCTCCAGGTAGTGTTTAAGGGCACAGACCTGGGCACCAGGCTGCCTGGGTTTGAATCCTGGCTCTGCCACTTATGCACTGTGTGACTTTTAACAGCTATTTATCATCTCTGTGCCTCGGTTTCCTCATCTGTAAAATGAAAATAGCAGTACCTACCTTGTGAGGAGTCTTTAAGGTAATAGATCTAAAGCACTTAGTGTAGCACCTGGTACATATGGGGTGCTGTATAAATGTTTTGATGAATGAATTTTGAGAAGTACTATTCCCTGGAGACCCATCCTTAATGGAGAAGAGAGGGAGAGAATTCCCACAACCTTGCAAGGGCTGCCTCCTCCCACCTAGCTTTTCCTCGCCTGGTTTCCATGGTGATGGGTAGCAGATGGAGAAGAATTGCCTGAGCTTCTTCCCATCTGCGTGTTAGCAGAGCAGGGAGCTGCCTCTCTCGGCAGGGGATGACCCAGTTTCCTGGAACCCCAAATTGATGGGGAGCAGAGAGAACACTATCCCCAGGAGAAATGAATAGGCTTTCAGCCTTGAACTACTAACATGACCACAGCCACGTTCGCTTGTTTGCCAAGGTCACCAAGGGAGAAAACTTGGCCTACAGTGGAAACAGAGCTTCAGTGCTGGCTGCTTCACCCAAAAATGACCTGGCCAGGGCTGCGCTCCCAGTGCCACCTGCAGTCTCTGCTACCTAGGCTCTTTCATGCCCCAATCCACCCACGCCTCCTCTAAGCTTTCCTGTTTTTTTCTTCCACATCTTCCAGCTCTATACCTGCCTCTAGAAACCTCTCTGCTCTACCAGCTGGGGGATAAAAAAGGCCACTGGAGCTTGCCCAGGGTTATCTCTCTGCATTGCCTGAGGTCCTGTCACAAGATCTCAGCAAACCAGTCCTCAAAAGAAAGTGACAGCAGCTGGGGGACGGGGGCTGTCAGGGACAGTAGCCTGCAGCTCTGCCCTTTAAACTGCCCAGGAACTGTTTCTGGAGGTCTGGATCCTGGGAGAGGTGTACTTCACCATGTGGGGTGGTACAATGCATGGGCATCTCTCTCCATTCATTTTCAGGGCTGAGCTGTCTTTGCAGAGATGAAGTTTTTATAGGAGAAGATGGAGAGCTCTTAAGAGTTCAGAGGTGGGGAAGAGAGAGTAGCTTTCCTATATCCCAGCGGCTCCACCAGATTCTCCAGCAGTCAGTGGTCAGAGCTCAGGGCCAGAATCTTTGACTGGGTGGAGGGGGGCGGTGCGCACCATATCCCATCAGAAAGGCACCGGACGGGTCTGTGTCCACCTTCCCCTGTTCTGACCACTGCCTTTAATACTTCTTTATCATTATCTTCACAGCTTTCCTCACCACATATTCCTTTAAAAACACCTGAAAGGGTCCCGCTGCGAAGCCTCCACCAGCAATGCTTCCTGGCAGATCTCAATCTCCCCAGAGTACCTGCGAGAGAAAGACCTCTTCCTCTGGGTGCTGCTCAGCCTAGGCTAGCCAGGAGAGGGCGGATGGGACACCAAGGGGCTGGGCAAAGAGCTGACTCATCCAGGAGCAACGGGCCTCCCATATGTCAGTTGAGTCCTAAAAATACCATCAGCAACACCCCTCCTTGTGTCCTCACAGCGACCCGCTGGGCTCCACTTCTACAGCTGAGGAGACAGAGGCTCAAGCAGGGCAATCCTCTACCCAAGGGCACACAGCCCAGAGCGGGGTGGATGGAGCCTGGTCAGCCTGGTTAATAAGGTCTTTTCAGGGTTATGCAAGGCCCCCTACCTGCTCCTGACCAACCTGCCACATTGAAAAGTGTGTGCTTGGCTTACCCAATACCACCTTGCTGTCTATACAACTACAGGCTTGTCTGTCTTCCTACTGCTTCTCCACCAACTCCTCTAGGGGTTCCGTGATCACTGACACTCCATTTCCTCCATCCCTTCCCATTTAGGGACTCCACGACGGGCTTCCTGGACATCACTTGGGGTTGCCCTGGCTGTGAAGGCTGCCACGTCAACCCTCCAAGTGGCCTGCTTTCCACTCCTCTTTCTGGACTTGACCATGTTCCTGGCCTTTGCAAACCAACCCCCTACCCTCAAAAAATAAAATAAAATAAAACCTATCTGTGTGTCTGCTGGGCATAGGTGCAGCAGGTATAGCCCATGTAACATGAGCATGGTAAAGACTTTTCTATGCCTTGTTACAGTCTCTCTCACTGTCCAGCTGATGAGCCCAGGCAACTCCCCAGACTGGGTACTGACCCTCAAGAATTGGGTATTTATTGGTTGTTAGGCGATACTGATACATTTTTCAAAGTCACAGAACTAACCCTAAATGTGAAACTTTAGAAGGATAGCATGGTGCCAAGGCAGAGAAATAGGGCAAGGCTTTTAGAAGGCTGGGACCAAAAGACTCCCTGAATCGCAGCCCATGGGGCCACCGCTTCTGCCCACAGGCCCATCAGAGCCCACCCCCGGGCCCACTTCCCAGGGGAATCTGCTCACCTGTATCTCACATGCCGCCTGCAGGTGGAAGATCTTGTAAAATGCCTCCTCTACAGTGTCACCCAGAGCAACCACTCCGTGGTTTCTTAGCACCAGGATCTGTAGAGGAGTAAACAGTCAATTAAAACCTTAAGACTTCTCAACTTTAGTTAAGAGGGAGAGCTTTTTCATTTTTATTTAGATCAACTTCCACAACCAATCCCAGGGCCCCTTTTCCCAACTCCTTGTTTATTTTCTCTAATAAAATACTCCAAAGCTACCCCACATGGGATTTTAACTCAAAGCGTCCACCCGAAGAAACTGAAAAGGCATTTTAAAACCGGGGTTAAATAGCTTGATCAATTTCTTTGGGCAATGCCTGGGTTTTGGGGCATTTTAAAAATTGAAATTGAAAAGTCATTTTAAAACTGAAACTAAATAGCTTGGTCAATTTCTTTAGGCAATGCCTGGGTTTTTTAGGCCTTGGAAAGCTTAGAAGCTTGAAAAACTGGTGCGTATATTAAAGTGAATGAAATTATTTGCTGTCCAATACAAAGTTCCCACCTCAAAAGCAGTCTCTTGCTCCTGTGACTTAGTTGACTTGGGAGTCAAAACCCCAGGGGGTGGTTCTCTGAGAGGTGGCCCTACAGAAACAGGTGGGTCACATCACCTCTCTGGGACTTAGGTTTCTACACCATAAACTCAGTGAGGCCCTGTCAGCTCTGAGATCTCACAGCTCTAGAAAGAGGCCACAGTGACCTTCTAATCTAACTCACTGGTTTTACAGATAAGAAGAAAATAAAAGTCTGAAAAGACTGAAAGTCTCAGCCAGGTGTAATGGCTCATGCCTGTAATCCCAGTATTCTGGGAGGCCAAGGTGGGTGCATTACTTGAGGCCAGGAGTTCAAGACCAGCCTGGCCAACATGGTGAAACCCCATCTCTACTAAAAACACAAAAATTAGCTGGGTGTGATGGTGTGTGCCTGTAGTCCCAGCTACTCGAAAGGCTGAGGTGGGAGGATCACATGAACCCGGGAGGTAGAAGCTGCAGTGAGCTGAGATCGCACCACTGTACCCCAACCGGTGACAGAGCAAGACTCTATCTCAAAACAACAACAACAACAAAAAAACAAAACTGAATGTCTCCCAGTGAATTAGGGGAAGCATCTGAACTAAAAGCCAGGGGTTCTCACTATTAGTGCAATGTTTTAGACTCAGTCAGGGAAAAGTGGGCAAAAGTTGGGAAACCCAAACCGAATTTGTACCAACAGCACAACTCCCCACAGTGCATCTTCCCTGCCAGAAACTTTTCTTTGTTGGTTTTACTCTCAAGAACTCTCTGGAACCATATGACGCCTACCTGGGAGCTGGGACACAGATCCATGTGTCAGATCTGTCTCTATGCAGAGCCTGGGCTGAAGCCTGGTGGCTCAAAACATCACATCCTCTCTTTCTGAAAACAGCTGGTATTTTTTCCACACAAGTGGCAGAGAAAAAGAAAGAGATGATAACTGTGGCCCACAAAAAGTACTACAAACCACGAATATCCCATCTCTCAAATTCTTGTAGCACTTCCTAGATGTGAACATTCCATCCTTTCTCCGCACTCTAAATAACGCTGTCAGGAGAGAGTGGTGGGACACCTCACCGTGCTAGAGATGAGAAGACAGGGACTCATGGGAAATGACTCGGGCAGTGCATCCCTTGCCAGGACAGTGGCAAAGCGCCCATGAACCCACACTAGGCTCTGTGGCTGTGCAATGCTGAGCTAACCACCCTCAATTATGTGCTGTTATAAAACAGGGCTCAAGATTCAGTCAAGCAGCAATAAGATTCCATTTTTCTCTTGCAAGTAGGCAGAAAAATAAAGGCAACAACATTGAAGTTTGGGGAGACTGCACTGCAGGGAAGTAGGATTCTAGTATCCTAGACACGGGGTAGGAGAGTGAACAAACCTTGTGGGGCAATTTGGTGACCTGAGGTGAGAGTTCTAACCCATGCATCCCTAGGAACTTATCCTAAGAAATTCCTCTCAAACTCGCACAAAGATTTAGCTGAAATAATTTTCATCAATGTGTTGTTTTCATCTTTTTTTTTTTTTTTTTTTGAGACAGGGTCTAACTCTGTTGCCCAGGCTAGCATATAGCAGTGTGATCATAGCTCAGTGCAGCCTTCATCTTCTGGGGTCAATCGATCCTCCCACCTCAGCCTCCTGAGTAGCTGGGACCATATGTGCATACCACCAAACCTCACTAATTTTTGTGTTTTTTGTAGAGATGGGATTTGGCCATGTTGCCCAGGCTGGTCTTGAACTCCTGGGCTCAAGTGATCCACCTGCCTTGGCTTCCCAAAGTGCTGGGATTACAGGCATGAGTCCTGCACCCAACTGAAAAATACCTTCTAATGTTCAACCACAAAAGAGTATTCAGGTAAATTATACCACAACTATTCACATAATGAAGTCTGTGAATAGTCGTATCATTTAATTAAATAATTTAAAATGGTGATAGAGAAAATATTTAATAACATACAAAAGTGTTTACTATATATTGCTGAGGCAAAAACAATTTATTTTATGATCCTAGTTTTGCAAATATAAATTTGAATATATTTGGGGTACACACCAAGATCTCAGGGAAGTGGTATAAGGAGCCCTTTCTTTCTTTTTCCCCTTCTCTCCCTCCCTTATTGTCCAACGAACATATGTCACTTTTGTGATGTTGGCTTTTGACAATGCCACTCCAGATTATTGTCCCAGAAGAGCTAAGCTAACCTTGCAGGTGGGTCCAAGGCACTTCTGCAGGTTGATCCGATCGGCTTCCTGCTCCATTTCCCCATTGAAGTCGTAATAGGCCATGTCCCCCACCAGCAGGGCATTGTGGGAAACAGGCAGCAGGCCCCACTTCATGGCCGACACCTTAGAGAGACAATGGCGTGGTTAGGACCTGCAGCCCTCCAGGCCCTTTCCTCAGAGCAGCACAGTCCAGCTCCACTCCAGGGGTTGGTGGGGGTAAGGGTGGGGAGCAGGCACAAGAAAGGCCTGGGCTCCTCCACCCCCTGGCTTGGCTGTGCTGTCACGCTGCTTGCTCTAGCGTCTTTCCATCACTGTTTTCACAACAGCCATGTCAACATATCACCTTTCCGAATTGCTAGAAAGAATGTACTCCAGAGATCTATTGCCACCCCCTCCCATTCCCCCCACCTCACACACAGCTTTGCTCTTGTCACACAACTCTGGGAAGAGGCAGGATGTGGTGCAATTTGCACCAAGCTGGGGTAAGCAGAATCCAGATCTCTTGGGATAGGCTGAAGACCCTCAGCTTTGGTTTCAGTGCAGACAAGGCCACGACTTTTAACAAACAGAGGGACCCATTGAAAAGTCCCATGTTAAACTGAATGAAATTATTTGCTGCCCAATACAAAGGGCCCATCTCAAAAGCAATCTCTTGCCTCTGAGACCGGGACAATACAAGTGCTGGGGACCAGGGTTGAAACACAGGTTGTAACCCATTCCCCCATCACTTACTAAAAGTGAGCTGCTCATGGTGGACAGAATGCGCAGTAATTTTTTTTTAAAGCCAGAAGCATGGAGAGGTTTAGAAGAACCCTTGCTCTCCTTCACTCATTCTGCCCTGACTTAGCCCTGAGCTCTGCAAAGATGTACACTTGGCACAAATACATCTTCACATCTTAGTCCAAATTCTGGAAGGTCTGAATGCTCATAACCAGTGTGCTTTGCTAAGAAAACAGGCTGATGACAAGTCAGCCTACTCTGCCCCTGTAGGTGTGTGGCCCAGGGGTCAGCAGGATGGTGTGGGGGTCTGGTGGAGTGCCCAGAACTGACTGTCTGCCATCTAAGTGACATTGCAGTGTCTTAGGTACACCTGGAGAAATGACCAGAGCAGGACAACCTGCTCCTTGAGGTTAACTTCCTTCTACTCACTCCCAGTTTTGCCTGCTCCACCCCCTACTCTCAGCCTACCCTGAACTATGGGAAAGTGGGCACAGTCCAGGTTCCCACCAACTTGTTGTCCTCTGTCAACATATCTCCTCGCCAGAGCCTGGCTTCGTGGGGGCAGGCCCCACCCTTTGGTCCAAGAGGACTGACCTGAGTAGAAATTTAGGAGGCACTGTCCCCGGGGCAAGTGTCCCAGCTTGTGTATGCAGCAGGGTGGGGGACGCGATGGAACAGACATTCCACCTCTTCACATTATACTGACTTCAGTAGTCAGAAAGATGGAGAGGCTGGGAGTTTCCACATTGGGAGTTCTCTCGCTTCACCTTGGCCTGAGTTCTAGATCTTTCTAGATTGTTTTAAATGACGAGAGTGCTACAGCCTCGGCTGGCTTATGTCTTTGCTTGGGTGGCTGAGAAGGAGTCCACTCACCGCTGCTGTGGCCGGTGTGTGCAGGTGGATGATGCAGCGCACATCGGGCCTCGCGGCATAGATGGCCGAGTGCAGACAGAAGCCCGTGGTGTCCACTGGGAAGCAGCTGCTGCCCTTCTCCACCACCTCTCCTAGAATATTCACCTTGATCTGTACCAGGAAAGAAGAGAAACTTATGGCAACAGGGTGGCGGAGGCCCTCAGTCATCTCCCAGCTGGTGGGCCCAGCCTGTGCTGCCCACCTATCTTCACGCATTCCAGACACCATGAGCAATGATGGACTTGGTGTTGGAAGAAAACAAACAAGTTTCTGCCCTCAGTGAGAGCACGGTCTAAGGGGAGCACAGACAATTATAATTCAGCAGGAGAAATGTGAGAGCAGAGTTTCTTAGACTTGACTGTGCACATGAATCACCTGAAGTCCAGTCAAATGCGGTTCTGATTCATAGGCTAAGGGGGGCCTGAGAGCCTGCATTTCTAACAAGTTCTCAAGTGATCCACAGACCACATGTAGGGTAGCAAAGTGCTAGAACAGAGTCATGCACAGAATTCTCTAGACAGAGACAGATGGAGTCTTTCATCCCAGCAGAACAGGGGCATCCGAGAGGCCTTCCAGAGGAAGTAATGTCTACACTGAGCCCTTTCTCAGAGAGGCTGCGAGAGGCTGCGGCTGCTTTGCCAATGACAGTTCTAGCCTCACTCCACGCCCCTACTCCCCTGCCTCCTGGATTAAAAGTAGTAAATTATTCAATCAGAATTTCCCGTGTCCTGAAAGCTCACAATCCAAGGTAAACAGAACTCTCTGGAATCACCCAGCACAAATCCAAATCCTGAAACCGGCACCTTCCAATGCACTCTCACTGAACGCCTCCCCTGGTTCTCTGAGTGCAATCTCCCAGCAGCTGTGAGTTAACCTAACTTCACTGACTACAGTTGTTCCCTGGACATTAACAAGCCAGATAACAGTCTCTAAAACTCACAACTTTAGCCCCTTAAAATTGAAGCACTCATGACATCCTGAATGTGGCACACAGGGCAGTTCCTCAAATTGCCCACCACCCCACCCCAGAAAGCCCAGGCAGTCAAGATGGGGATCAAAGCAGGGAGACCGACTCTAATATGGGCAGAGGAATGTGCTGCTGATGTTTGCTTACGCAGCATCAGGAAGATGTTCAACAAATCTCCACTTACAACATCCTATTTTAAGTGAAATACACAGACGTCAAAGCAGCATGACCCCTGGAAGCTGCAGCAACTCTCCCATCTCAGGTACTTTAAACCTGAGTGTGGAGTGCTGCCCTCTGGTTTCCCTCAGCCCAGCTCCCCCACTTCCTCAGACACGTGGCCTGTTTAGAATTCCCCCTCTCGGATGATCTTTCTCTGATCTTACATATTTTATATCTTACCGTTGGATGTGTGATCTGATGTCACTTAAGAACCTCCACAGCCTAATACAACAGCCACCCTCCCATATAGTACCTTTGTATACAAACGGCTGACTCCCCGAACCTGGCCAAGGGGGAGCTTTCTCATTTGTATAAATGAGAAAGCAGGTACCACTCTCTTGAGGACAGCCCAGGGACACAGGGCTTGGTGTGTGGGTATTGCCTTTGTGCAAATTCAAAACAGAAGCCCAATGCTAGAACATACTTAGTGAGTGGAGCACAGGTTGGATTTCACTCTCTGTTCTCTTCCTCATTCGCCAGGCTCCCTTGTGCAGTACACAAACTGCACAACCACACATAGCAGCCCTATGTCTACACACACTCCATAAACATCCCATGCCCATGTCGTAAACCTGTATCTCTAGCCTGCATCCCTTCTGAACCTAGGAGAACCAAACGCCAACTGACATCTCTTGAACGTCCCACCAGCTCCTCAAACTCAATCCCCTCCCAACCCAACTGATCACCAGGCCTACTAGGCACAGAGGCCCAGAACTTCCTTCCCAACTTGCTGTAATAACCCCACCTAGGTGTCAGTTGGCCTCCACACAGCTTTCCGAGTGATCTTTCTACAATAGAAACCTGCTTGCATTCCTCCTCTGCTTGCACTTCAGTGGCTCTATGTGTCCAGCAGAATAAAGCCAAACACCGTAACAAGACCTTCCATGCCATTTATCATCTGGACCCTATCCCCTTCCCAGGTCACCTCCAGATACTGAATACTTGAGCCAGATTCGGCCACTTGCCTATCCTCCCAAATGCATGCATAGGGCTCTTGCATGCATCTGGGCTTCACACATGCTGCACTCCTGCCGAGGACACAGTCACGTCTGCCAAACCTTTCCTTGCCACCATGGTCTAAGTCTGCTCACCCTACTGACTCATATCCCACTGACTCCACTCCTGCACCGTGGTTTCACCTGGAAGCCTCCTCCCTCATTCCCTCTTCCTCCTACAGCTCCTGGCAGGGTAGGGTACCCCTTTCCAGGTTCCCTAAGCTTCCTTTAACTCTACTGGAACACTCTGTACCCTGAGCTTCAATAGCTGATTACCTCGCCTCTCTCCTTCAACCAGACCATGAACATCTTACAGACAGAGCCTGTGTCATCCTTGTCTCTGTGGTCCTAGCTCTGACTTGGCCATCACCTCTTTGGGTAGCCTTGAGCAAGGTGCTTACCCTCCCTAGGCGCCAGTGTCCTTTCCTGCCTCTAAAGTGGCCTTGGCATGGTAGAAGTCCTGCCCTGCCTAGATATTTTGTGACTTGCTGAGCCTGGACTTTTGAGTGAGTAGCTGGACTCTACACCTGAGCATGTCTCAAGCCAGGCAGAGGCCCCTGAGGTGGTGTCCTCCTCTCCAAGGTGCACGGCACAGCAGCCGCAGCCCATGTATCTGAGAAGAATTGGGCCTTTTCTGCTTCTAAGACAGTCCTTTCTATGGCTTTCCTCCTCCCAACCAGAAATCTTTCCTGAACTAAAGCAACTTTTGAAAGCCTCTACCTCATCTAAAAGGAGCAACACTGAAAAGGGACTCAGAAGCATCTCTAATGGTACTGGCACTGGACAAACCTTGTGCTGCTTTGGTTCTTATTCTAATATACCCCATATCCAGAAAGGCCCCCCCATTCCCAACCACTGTGGTCTAATCCCAGGCTTAGCCATCCCATGAGTCTGCTGAGAGGACACCAGGCCCGTCTCCGCTTCCTCCTCCCTCCCACCGCTCCTGCTGCCTCCTCCTGGCAATTGGTCTCATGGTTGCATCATGCTCTGGACACTTAGTTTGTTCCATGTGTCTTCTCTGCCCCACCAGATTGTGAGCTCCACAGTGCACCAGTGACCAATTTGGAGATGACCTAGCACTATGGGAACAGGGAGAGTGCTGTCATTTCAATAAGGAGTGGGCAGTGATGCTGGACTGTACTCACCAGGCTGGACGCTGTGACTTCACTGCAAGAAACTCCCTTAGGGCTGATCAGGAAGTGGTCCTGCTCCTTGCTGACTCTCAACTGGAGGAAAAACACGTTCTCAGGGGCAAGGAGGGAGAGGCACATTTCCAAGGACACTGTGCTTGAATCCTCTCTTCCCTTGAACCCACTGCACCCAAGTCTTCCTCAATGAACCCTTATTTCTCCCCCACCCATGAGAGATAAAAAGACCTCAGCCTTCATTTGGAGCAGGGGAAAGGGAACCACAAAAGGAAACTCATGGTGGTCAAGGGTAGCTCTAGTTATAAGATCCAGGAGTTCCTTCCCATCCAAAGAAGTGCCTGCTGGGCAGGCTGCTTTATCAATGACTACAGTGGTTAGAAACCTTGGAAGGGCTCAGGGCATTCTGGCCAAAGGCACATGCCAAAGGTCAGGAGTTCTCCCTTTGAGTTTGTGGGACCACATGCAGTGCCCCACCCAACTCCAGGGTGCTCTGCTCACCGTGACATAGGTGTCACTCAGCTGGGCCCAGCCATAGAGGTCCAGGAGTCGGTAGACACTGCTGATCTTGCACCGCATGAGCCGCTCCCCCTTGGCCAGGTTCAGGGAGTCAGCCGTGTGGAGGTCATTGATGGGTGTCATCATGGAGACATCTGCAGGGACAGTGCAGTTCTCTTAGGGCCAGGGCCCATCTGTCCTCCCCTTCCTGGCTCCAGCGTACTCCACGCTCCAGTGTTCTCCAAATTCTCACTGGCATTAAAACTGCACAAGAGACTTCCCCAGGCAGGGAATTAAACACTCTTTGACCCTTACCTGGGGGAGGAGTCCACAGAATTGACATTTGTGCCCAATAAAGTCTGCTCATTTGGATAAGCTTTTGCTCAAAAATCATGGCAAGTCTCAAGGCCACAGAATGAAGGGTTCTGGGAATGCCACGCTTACCATAAACTCTGAAGATGGACACTGAATCAAAGCAAGAATAAATCTCTGACTAGAAACGTAGGTATATTTCATCAGTTATTTTTAACGAAGTTACTAGTCACTAAACCTGCTACTACATTGTTTTAACGACACCATGTAATAACATTTTCTGTGATTTAAAAACAGGGCAAATAGAAAGCCAGATCAGCCTGGAAGCAACTTCCTCTTGATTTTCTAACAAGTCATAAACTTCTAGAAGTGAGTGCAGCTGTGGCTGGCTGAAAGGACAGAGGCCTCAGGCCAGGTACCTAGGTTCCTCTCTGGGCATGCAGTCCCTTAGCTATATGGTGGTTCTTTCTAGGAATTTGAGGGGATGTGGAAGGGATTTGGAAATGGGCCTAGAGAGTTTGATAGTCTTGTCTTCTGGGCATGCAAGGGTCTAGGAGTTGACATCTAGTCTATCCCATTAACCATGATCACACTGCCTACATGCCTCAGGAAGGGAGCAGAGGGCATCTGAGTCCCAGTATGTGGATTAGTGAGCATCTAGAAACCAATAAGAGAATCAATAGGAAAGGATTCTGGCCTAAATTGGTGTCTGGGTGTGAGTCTCCTGATGCTGCCTCTCCCAGCTCCCACAGAAGATTTTAATGGATTAGGATGCTCTTTGGAAGCTTTTACCATCTCTGTGAACCTTATTGCATCATGATGTGATGTATATCCTACATTGAGTGTGCCATTAGTGGAAGTGATGACATGGTCTACAAAAGCGAGGGCAGACTGGGTGCTGGGCTAACATCCAGCGAGCAGAGCAGGCCTTTAATCACCCATGTCAAGAAGCACACACAAGGGCCTATGCCAACAAGAGGTGATGCACCTCCAGGGCAGGTGCCCTGCAAGCACAGATAGTGGGGACAGCAGTGGTCCAAAAGCCCAGTTAGACTGCCAAGGACAACAACGAACTTCCAAAGTCAAGGATTTCTAATTCAAATTGACCAGTCTGGGATCACTTCCTCCTCTCTGTGGGTTCACCAGACAAGACAAGAAATTACCTCTTTGCTTCATGCCTAGCAGCAAGAAGGACATATCAAAAGCACAGGGCCCCAGGCAAAGACAGGCAGGTGGGGCTGATGTTGGGAGGTCTATATAGTCTATACCACAGTTCTTTGAATATTTTTCCTACAAATAACTATGGGGCTCCAGTGATGGCCAGGGGGACAGAACAGGTCTGAAAACACTCACTCCATCACATCCTCTGTATCTGTATCAAAGAGAATCCTCCTCCCCAACCTGGTGGTGGTTTAACTAAGAGGATGACCTCACCCACAGGTACAAGGAGCAGAGAAAGAGAACAGGAGGCTCAAAAGGAGCTCCCAATCCCTTGCTCTGAGTCTGAAGAGAAGGGGATGAAGAGAGGTTGGTTAATGAGTACAAAAACACAGACAGAAAGAATAAGTTCTAGTATTTGAAAGTAAAATAGGGTAACTATAGTTAACAAGAATTAATAGTGTATTTCAAAACAACTATAAGAAAAGATGAGAAATGTTACCAATAAAGAAATGATAAGTGTTTGAGGTGACGGATATTCTATTTTGATCATTACATTTATATATAAGAATGTCACATGTACCCCATAAATATGTACAACTATTATGTATCTATTTTTAAAATAAAGTAGTATTACAACAAATTTTTAAAAGCTTATTCTAATTGACCTCATGAAAGTTAGGATGGCTAAATTCCACATTTACAAATCAGATCTAACTGAGCCGTTTAGTCAAAGTACCTAAGAAAACACAGAAAAAGATGAAAACTCACCAAGCTCCCTGAAAGCTAAGACTGAAGAGCACACTGATGCTCAAAACCCCAAATTCTAAGGCAAATGGAGCTAGACAAATAACAGCCTCTCTGGGCTTGAACTCATGATACTTGAAACTTCTTCCCCTCTCCACATCCCTGACTCAGATATCCCGGATGTGTACTAAGCAGATTTCCAGGCATCCATCTGTCTTCCTGACAGATGCTGATTGGTGAGGCAATCAGAATGCTGGTCAGCCTGATTCCTCTGTCAGGAGGAAGAGTAAAAGGACGGACATGGAAAGAACTGGTAGATAATATGGCAGATTTGGGAGACAAAAACCAGAGAGGCAACCTATAAATAAGCAGTATGAATATAGTAGAAGAAACATTTTCTGAACTGAAAAAAAGATCTGTGCATGCAAGTAGTCACTGCATTATGGGAAAAGTTCATAAAAAGAAAAAACCTACAACTACATGTTTCCTGGCAACATTACTGAAATATAGGGATAAGGGGAAAATATCCATAAGCATCTAGAAAAAAAATATTTGGCTACCTAAAAAGGAACCAAAAAAACTGGCTATCTCATTTCTCTGTTATAGCCACAGAATGTCAGAAGGCAATGCTATAGGAAGCTTACAAAAAAATAAAAACAGGCCGGGCACAGTGGCTCACACCTGTAATCCCAGTGCTCTGGGAAGCTGATGGAGAAAAATTGCTTGAGCCTAGGAGTTTGAGACCAGCCTGAGCAACATAGTGAGACCTTGTCTCTATAAAAAATAAAAAAATTGCCCAGGCATGGTGGCACAGGCCTGTAGTCCCAGCTACTTGGGAGGCTGAGGCAGGAAGATCGCTTGAGCCCAGGAGATTGAGACTGCAGTGAGCTGTGTTTGCACCATTGCTCTCCAGCCTAGGAGAAAAAGCAAGACCCTGTCTCAAAAACAAAACAAAATGAAAAAACTCCACTGAAATAAAGTGACCCAAAAGAGGTTAAAAATAAAAGGAAGATCAAGAGCACATCAGGAAAATATAAACAAAAACTAAGTAAAGGTCATCATATTACTACAAAACAGAAGTTGGGAAAGCAATATTCTCTTATACAAGAAGCTATTTTGTAGGTTATTTTATATGAATTAAAGGTACAATTGATAATGAAGCTATAACTATCAGTGTTGCTTGTGCTGTGAATATTTCAAGATATAGAAAGCAGAAACTATCATAAATACCAAGAGAAATGAACAGAAATCAAATATAATGGGAGAAAATTTTTGACAAAATCAAATTAAAACAAAAATATCAAATACCACGCTATAGAGATGGTCTATACCCATTATCATTTCTAAATGTTATTATTAGGCCACAAAGATTAACCTCTGTACATCTCCAACACAGAAATTAAATAGGTCACATTTTCTAAACATAATGCAATAAAATCCCATGTTATTAGCAAACCTTTAAGAGACTAAGCATTCAACTACTTGGAAATGAGAAAACACTCCCAGATAGCTCTTAGAAGAAAAATAAAGTCCAAACAGCAACTGCAAGCTATTTAGAAATCAACAATTAAAGAAATACTATGTGTCAGATTCCTGGGATAAGGCCAAACACATACTCATAGAAAAAACTGTATAACCTTAAATGTCTTTATGATTAAGTATGAAAATAAATCCACTTATGCTACTCTAGAAAATATATAAACAACAAAATAAGAAAAATTATGGAAAAGAATTAAT
This sequence comes from Cacajao melanocephalus, assembly GCA_963573385.1. NCBI lineage: Eukaryota > Metazoa > Chordata > Mammalia > Primates > Pitheciidae > Cacajao > Cacajao melanocephalus. The sequence continues at coordinate 60,082 of CAUYLG010041630.1, forward strand.
GAACATAGAAACAAAACAAATGAATTAGGAAGCAGAAAGAATAACAGGACCAATAAGTAAATCCAAGAATTGGCTGAAGTGAGAAGATCTATGAATAAACAAATATCTAGATTGGTCAATACAGAGAAAGTAAAAATACACAGCACCAGGAATGAGATGTTATCTCATCTACTTTAGTGGGAAATTTAAATGATGAAAGTAATATTGTAAGTGACCCAATAACTATGAAAAGCTCCATTAAATGGATTATTTTACACAAAATATATGACCGAAATTTAACCAAGAAGCAGCAAAATAAATTCAAAAACTCCAGATGAAACTGAGGACAAAAACATCAAAAACCCCTAAAAATATTCCAGATCTAGATGACTTTGTAAGTGAATAATAACTCTCAAGGAACAGAGATCTCCTATCTTATTTAAACTATATCAGGGTAAAAAAGAGAGTGAAATAACCTTGATTCATGTTTTGAAATTACAGCCGTAATATCAATACTAGGTAAAGACTGCCCAAAAAGTAAACTGCTAACCGATCTCATGTGTGAGTATGAATGCAAAAATCTTTAATAAAATTCTAGCAAATAAAATCCAGAAGGGTATTTTTAAAAGAATGCATCAAGACCGGGAATGATTTACTTCAGTAATGAAAAAAGAGTTCACTATTCAGAAATCTGTTACTGTAACTCATCACTTCAATAGTTCAAGGGAAAAAAAAATCAATAAACGGCCAAAATGTATTTTATGACATTCAACATCCTTTCCTGAGAAAAACTCATAGTGAACTAGAATAAAAAGATATTTCTTCAACATGATAAAAAGTAATTATCTCAAACTCTTGTGGTAAAACAACTTCCATTAAAGTCAGAAATAAGACAAGGATGACTATTCTCTAATCTATTATTAAACATTGTTCTGAAAGTTCTAACAAATGCAATGAGAAAACTAAAAAAAATAAACCAATGGGTAAATTTTTAAATGAAGGAAGCAAAATGACCATGATTTGCAGATTATGTGACTTTTCTATATACAATATCCAAAATAATTAATTGAAATGATACTAAAATTTAAATCAGAATTCAATAAGGGGCTAGTGTATGTGGGTGTGTGTGTGTGTATACTATATACATCTAACAATTTATCTTAAATGAGAACTATAACCAGAAAGAAAATTGAATAGATAAAGATTCATTTAAAATAACAAAGTTATTTAAAAATTCCAGGATAAACTTAATAAGAAATTAGTAAGAACTACATGAAAATAACTACTAAACTTTTCAGATGGATATTAAAGAAGACTTAAATAAATAAAATACATATCTCATTTCTGAAAAGATTTACAATTCACTCATGTAAATATTTTTAAGTAGCTACTATGTACTAGATACATTCTAAATCAAGGACACTATTCTAGGATATAGCAGTGAACCAAACATACAAATTTCCCTCCAGAGCTTACCTTCTAATATAAAATTATAAATTTATAAATTCTTCACCAAATCAACTTGTTCATTTAATGTAATCCCAATCAAAATCCCAAAAGGAATTTTTAAGGTCAGCGGGGGGACTTGACAAAATAATTCTAAAGTTTGTTTGTTTTTTGTTTTTTCTTTTTTGAGACAGAATCTTGCTCTGTGGCTCAGGCTGGAATGCAGTGGCACAATCTGGGCTCACTGCAACCTCCACCTCCAGGGTCCAAGCAATTCTCCCGCCTCTGCCTCCCAAGTAGCTGGGATTACAGGCATGCACCACCATGCCCAGCTAACTTGTGTATTTTTAGTAGAGACAGGGTTTCACCATGTTGGCCAGGCAAGTCTCAAACTCCTGGCCTCATGTGATCCACCTGCTTCAGCCTTCCAAAGTGCTGGGATTATAGCCATGAGTCACTATGCCTGGCCTAAAGTTATTTTAAAGAATAAACTTGTACAAACAGTTGAGAAAAAAATGAGAAATGCATAATTAAGGGTATTTGTTCTGTCAGATGATAAAACATGGGAAAGGCATTTCTAAGCATGCAATCAACAGCAGAACACACAAAGGAAAATTACAATGGTTTCCACTACACCACTACACAGATACTAAAGAATTCTACAAGACAAAAAAAAAAAAAAAAAAAAAAAGCCACGAACAAAACTAAAAGACAAAGGAGAAACTGGAAAAAAAAAAAGGCAGTATATTTGACTGATAATAGAGAAATAGCCTTAGTTTTTAAAAATGTAAACATCTCTAAGAAAATAAAACACTAATAGGAAAATAGGCAAAGGATGTAAAAATGCAATTTACTATTAAAAGAAAATCAGGGCCGGGCTCAGTGGCTCACATCTGTAATGCTAACTCTTTGGGAGGCTGAGATGGACGGATTGCTTGAACCCAGAAGTTTCAAACCAGCCTGGGTAACATGATGAAACCCTGTCTCCACAAAAAATACAAAAATCAGCCGGGCGTGGTGGTGCGTGCCTGTGGTCCCAGCTACTTGGCAGTAGAAAGAGAGCAAGAAAGAGAAAGGAAGAAAATCATGTCCAATATGTATGTGAAAATATATAATATATCTAACCTCATCAGTAGTCAAATAAATGCACATTAAAACACAAGGTACTGTTTGTCACCTACTGAATCAGGAGGATGAAACAAATGGTAATATACACTATGGACCAGGGTAAAGGAAATGGGCACTCTACTGCATTGCTGTTGGAAATGTAAATTGGATCCATTTGGAGAAAGGACGTAATCTGTCATTATGCATTAAAGTCTTTAAAACATGTGTGCATATACTTCAATTCAGCAATTCTACTTCTAGTAATTTATCTTAATAATCATGGATATAATCTCAGGTTTATTTACAAGGATGTTCATTGCATTGTTGTTCCTAATAGAAAAAGTTGGAAATAACCTAAAAATCCAATAATGGGAAATTGATTAAATAGCATGTATCCACCAAAAATTAAATTATAGAACCATATTTTATATTATTACATTTACATAATCACATATACAATGTGTTTGCATAATCTATATATGTTAAGAAACAAAGGACTGGAAGGATATATGTTCACCAAAATATTAAGAATAGTAATTTGAGGGCTTTAAGAACACAGTATAGTTATTTCTGGTTCCCTTTCTTGGTTATTTTCACAGTCTTTAGCCATAATCCTGTATTAATCTTATTGAGGGGGAGTATTTTTTGATGCTTGTTTTATAAACGTTACGGGCAAAGCATAACAGCCCAGGAAGGTGGCTTCCCGCAAAGCCCTGGCTGGCTCCTCTCAGCCTTCATCTATGGAGTCAGGTTGGACTGTCTAATGGGACATGGAGATACAGGCTTCAGTAGTCTCCTCCCATGCACTGAAGTCACCCCACCCCTCTCATTCCTGGCATCAGAGGTAATTCTTCTGTGGACATTTAATTTGCAGCAACATCAGAAGCAGAGACAGATACCTCTCTGGCTGCTGCTGAGCTCCCCAAGGCCTGATAATACAATAGGCTGCTTGCTCCATAGCCTGGCAACCAGATGCTTCTTGCGGCTCCTCCCTCTCTTCCCCACCCCACCCTTCCCTCCACCTCTGCTCCTGGCAGCTCCCCAGACACCACATACTCATGGAAGATGTTGGGAAGACTGCATGGGAGGTGCTGGCCATGAAGTCCGCGATCTGCCGCAGGGCCCAGATGTTGGAGGAGTTGTTTCCCTTCTTCATCTGCTCCTGGATGAGGCCTTCCAGCTCCTCCCTGAAAGACTGAAGCAGGCCCCGAGGTGCTGGTTCCCCCATAGCCTCTCACACAGGAGAGTGAGGGCTCCTTGGGCCCAGCTGCCTAACAAGGAGCTCTTCCAAGTGCCCACCCCTTGCCCCTGGGTCCGCTAGGTCAAGGTCATGCTTGAGATCCCTGGCGGCAGGAGACACTGAGCAGTTCCACTAGGACCTCAGGAATTGCTGTATGGGAAGCAACAAAGAAATGTATGGGAATGGATCGTATCCCTTGCCCTGTGGGCAGTAATCCAGATTCTACGTCCTTTCGGTGTCTATATGAGGCCGAAGACCCCTCCCCACCATCAGACATGGTATGTTAGGACTTTAATGAGGACGTTTTTTAGGCAGAACTGAATGGAGATAGCCACCATCCCTCTCCATTAGTGATGCCTGTGACTCTTCCGGGCCTCAGTTTCCTCATGTGCTTAATGAAACGGTAGGAGGAAGAACAGGAGGATTTGATGACCTCTGAGGTCACTTCTGCTCCTGATGTTCAACTCCAAGCCTGGCTTTTTAGACCACGAAGCCATAAGCAAGGAATCCTGCCCACCAGGTGGCAGGAGAAAGCACTCAGGAGGAAGTGGAGAGCCACTTAGGTGTGTTGGCCAACTTATAAAAGGAGAGAAGGAAGCAGGCCCTCCTCCAGTCCCTATTTCCTGCCTGAGCCCTGAAATCTGGGCTGGTGCTAACTCTGCTGCCTCTCATAACCCCCTTGCCACCCCTCCTAGCCACACTCTGGGGGTTTTCCCAGGGGCTCCTCATCCCAGTGCTTTCAGCATCTGCCATATTCCTCCAGGCTCCCCAACACAATATCACCTAGACCTGGGCCCATTCCCTGGAGCCCAGGGAGCCAGGGCAGAGTGGCTCCCACCTCCTGAGTCCATCCTAGCAAGCACCTAGAGATGCCAAGTCTGTCCCTGGACTTCCCAATCCTTAGGATCATGGGCTGATTTCTGAGGATCCCCCAACCTCTACCACAGTCATAGCCCCCTTGCCTCCTCCACACCGATCTCCCTCTGCCTTCAGTGGTCTACTGGGCCCATGCTTCGGCCTTCTCAAGGCACTACCTGCCCAAGGAGGAGCTCTGTGTCCATGAGAGGCAGGGACCAACTGGCCCCAAATCAGGAGTGATCCCGACTTGCCCTCCCAGCCCCCACCCCACCCCACCCCATAGCCCTGCTGAGCCCTCCACTCTCCCCACTTCCTGGGGCTTCCAGACCCTTTTCAGCCCCAACTCATTCATGTCAAAGCTTCATTTGTCCCAACAGAAAGTTCTTACTTTGTGGTGTTCAGTAAAGGGAGCCCCAAGCCCTCCTCCTGGCATCCCTGCTGGTCTCCAGTTTACGTGGATTTGTCGTTCATTGTCACAGCTTTCGGTGACGAGGGAATGGAAGACTGGGAACTGAGGCTCAGAAGGGGCACAGGAAGCTCAGGGGGACTCCTGTCTCAGTCCCACCTCCCCCACCACTGAGCCAAACTGCCGCACACAAGCCAGGTTCTGCCATCCATCAGCTACAAGGGAGAGTCAAGGCCCGGGTGACCAGACCCGTCTTGCTCAGTGGGCTTACATTTCTACTGACCCTGAGGAAGGGGGAAGAGGAGTTATTCATCTTTTGGGTGGGTGCACCCTGAAGAGCCAGCGCCCCCTGCGCCCTCTCCCGCCCAGTCGGCCCCACTCACAGGGCTCTGCAGGATCATGGTGACGCGCTTCTTCTGCTCCATCAGGTTGAAGTCCTGACGCAGGTCTGCCGCCCGGTTGCGAAGACGCATGTACTCGGGGTCATCCTCTGAGAAGCGGTCAAAGTAAGGCTGCCCCTGCGGGGGCGGCGGCGAGGCAGCCTCGGGGACTGTCTCTTCGCTCATTTTCCCGGTGGGTTTGCAATCCACTCCTGGAACCCTACAGAGAAGGGAAGAGGGCATGAGGTCATGTAAGAGTAAGCGTGCTACCCACTGGGGTATACGCTTCCCAGAGCACAGTAATGGGTTTGGTTGGATTTTCAGAGGGGTGTGGCTGTTCCTAGGATGGTAGAGGAGGAGCCCAGGGAAGAGGGCAGGACGCCAGCAGCGGCCCGGTATACCTACTATAGGGGCACTGATGTGTATGAGACTAAGTAAAAACATGGGTTCAGATGTCCACTCCCTTCCCCAACTAGCCAGCCCTGAAATGGTCACAGTTGGCTTGGAGTAGAGTGCTCCGCGAATGGAAACATGACCTGCAGACCTTGTTGAGCATTTCTGTGATGCACACCTACACAGTGGTAAGCTACTTCCTGGAAATTAGTACTTCATCTAAAATGGAAACCCTCTAATAAGGCCCCTCAAAATTTATGGTGGAAATAACTAATGCATGGTAGGCTTAATACCTAGGTGATGGGTTGATAGGTGCAGCAAACCACCGTAGCACACATTTATCTATGTAACAAACCTGCACATCCTGCACATGTACCCCAGAACTAAAAAGAAAAAAAAATCATGGTGGGAAATTCACAAAAGAACACAACTATTAAACAGGGACTACTAAGACTACTACTAAAAGAGCACAGGAACTACTAAGACGTGGGAAACACTTTGCCCATTGCTTTTCTTGACAACTTAAACTTTGCTCTGGCTCCTGGAAAGGACTTTATTGGTGAATCCGTTTCTGTGAAACGTGTCTTAATGCAGAATCAGATTCTCATTCCAAGTTTAAAAAGAGGTATGCAACTTTATTAATAGAAAACTATTTTCTCCCAAATCCCACTCAACTCATGTTGAGAAACAAAGACTAAATAAGGTTTGCAGGGTGCCATGCTGCCCGGCTGCCAGAGCCCCACATGCTGCGTGTAAACCTGCTCCCTGGAGCAAGGACCACAACAGCCTCTGGAGAGTCAAGCTGGGGGGAAGCCGTGGATTTTTTCTAATCAAGCATGCTTTTTAAGATGTATGAATGATGAATAAAGAAATGTCTTCTGTTGCTATCTTGGAGTCCTTCTGAAGAGTTAGCCTGCAGTTCCAGGTTTCACCTCATGGCTGTGGGAGTTTGGCCAAGCCAGTCTCCCTTCCTGTGTCAGCACTGCAAGGCCCTTAAGTCGATGCTATGTCCCTTCAGCACCCAGGGAAGCCTTACAGAGCATTGGCCTTCTCCCTGCTGGCTAATTCTCTTCTCAGCAGAAGGCAGCATGTACTTTGGCTGAACAGTAATTAGCTTTTTAACATATGTGTGATACAAATAAAAGAGCATTACAAAGGACCAGGACACCTGAGTTCTCATCCATAACCTGCCACTCCCTTGCTTTACCTCCATGGGCTCCCATCCCATGAGGAGATGGAGTACTCTCTGTTCTTTGGGAGAAGGCTCCTGGCCTCTCAGGTCCTGATCTGCCCTTTGCCCATGACTGGCCAGTCCTGGCTTCCTCCAGCCTTGCTCCAGCAGTCCTATTGGCCCAGGTACCCTTGATTCTGGCCAGAAGCTCATTACAAAGGAGGCTTTGCTGATGTCCAGTAGAGCATATTCTTGTCCCTGAGCTGCCTGTAGCCTCTTCTTCCACATTCCATCAGAACTCCACCCTCCACCCTTGCAGTCTCTCTGGGTGGGGTGAGGGAGAATGATGCCATAGATAAGCTTGGAGGACAGTGGGAGGCCATCCCATCAGCCCAGAATATACAGCCCAGAATACAAGATGGTTTCTTGTTGTTGTTTGCATTCTTCCTTTAGGGGAAAGGCAAACAGTTCGTTCAAGGGAAGGCACATGGACAGAGTTCCTCAAGGGTCAGCTGATGGCCTGAACCCTCAGCCTAGAGCAGAGGTTCTCAACCTTGGGTGCACAGTAGCATCACCTGGGGAACTTTAAAAACTATTGAAGCCAGATATTCTAATATAATTAGTCTGAAGTATGACTTGGACATCAGGATTTTCAAAAGCTCCCTACTCCCTAATGAGCAGTCAGGGTTGAAATATCTATAGTTTAGATGTTAATGGTTGCAACATGTAATGGAAGGCGTCCATTCCAGGTGTTGACCATTTCTAGCAAGTCTGACAAAAGACGGGACAAAACCTCACATGCCTGACGCTCACACCACAGGCCACTTCCCATAGCTGCCTAGGCCCCTCCTCCCATTCAAACCACCACCTGCCACCACACACTTGGCCTGGGACATATTAAATTAAGTTTGGCCTAAAGCTGCCTGCTTACATATTTTAAGTGTGGCCTAAGGGTTTCTCCATGAATAATAAACTGTAACCCAACTTGATATGTAATAGACTGTAACCTACTCTTGTGACAAGTAGCTGGTCTCAGCCAACCACAGCAGCTGAGTTTCCACCAATCATAGGTGATCAACTATTCAAATCCTGTTCCAGTAAAGCAAACACAAAGCTATAACCAATCCAGCTGTTTCTATATCTCACTTCCATTTTCTGTATGTCACTTTCCTTTTTCTGTCCGTAAATGTATCCAACCATGTGGAAGCCTCAGAGTCATTCAGAAACCATTCTGGTTCTGAGGGCTCCCCAGTTCCTGAATCATTCTTTGCTCAAACTCTGTTAAGTTTAATTTGTCTAAATTTTTTCTTCTAACAAGCAGTGGGAGTGCTCCAAATGACACCATGGCCTGTTTCTGCAAAGCTGCCAAACTAGGACCTATGATCTTAATCACTCCATTACTTAGTCATCTTCTTATGAAAGCCCTTACCTGATCTCCCCCAACCAGCCCCACACTTACCAGTTGTATTGACAGAATATTTGGTAATAGGGGATGGAGATGAAGGATTGGAGGTAGAGGGAGGGGTCTGCTAGGAGTGGCAGCAAAAAAAAAAAAAAAAAAAGATTCTGCAAAGAAAGATTTCGGAACAGATTTAGCAGGCTGCTAGAATGGTTGTGGTTATACATCGTAACATTTAAGTCCAGACCCTTTCCTTTCATCTGAATGGAAAAAAATAATTGAGTCAGGGATGTTTCTGGTGGACTTAGCTCTAGACTAGAAGTCGGAGACCTGCAATCTTGCCCCTGTCTATCACTTAGTAGCTGCATGGGCTTGGGCAAGTCATTGCCACTCTCCGGGTCTCACTTTGCCCAGCTCTAAATAAGAAAATGAACCAAATGACCTCTGGGTTCCCTTCCAGCTCTGACACTCTATGATTTATCTGAGTTGGAGACAGATACGTTATGTAATAAAGGCAGAAGGATGGAGGATCTAGGTTTCCTGGAGCAAGAGACCTTCCCGCTTTCCCCCAGTGCCTCTGCCACAAATCAGATGGCAAAAGAGAAACATCTGCAAAGAACGCACATTAGCCTTGTGGATTCCAGTCAATCCCATGTGCATGGGATTAGTTAAGAATATTTCACCTCTATCACGCTCCCGCCCAACCTCATCCCTGGACCTTAAGGATAAGAAGGGATGACAAAGTCAAACATAATGGGACTGCATTGGAGCCACACAGACATGTAGCCCCCACCCAGATTCTTCTGGACAGGCAGCACCGCAGAACAAAATTCTTTCAGAGACATCACCCCATCAAACGTCACCCCTTCTCTGTTTAGTGACATCCTCGTAAATTAATTCTCTTTGGCACTTTCAAAGCCGTGAACCTTTGATGTTATTTTAAAAATAGCAACAAGCAACTCCCCTTCCCCAGCAAGTACACTGGATGTGAGGATGGGCATGTGAGCCCCTTGTGCTTCTCGGGAGCTCCAGGCTCCAAGCCACCTGAACTCGCAGCTTCTCTGGGACTGGGATCATTTTGGCCAGCACAGCCTTGTACTGAGCCTTCCTGGCATAAACCCTTTTCATCCAGGCAGGAAAAGATTGACCATCTCCCCTTCCCATGGAGTAGTTGCATTTCCCAGCAACTGGTCTGTGAAGGCTGTGAAATAGCTCTGCCCTCCCTGAAGTGCAAAGAACCAAGGAGCTCTCGGCCTGATGGTCAGGAGCTCACATCACTATGCCCTAAGGTCTACCTTCTCTTCTTAGAGCCTAGCCCCAGAGGGTTGCTCCAGAGGTACTCTAATGGGTGTAGTGTAGGACATGGAAACCCTGACTCCATCACCATGACAACAGGGGCCGGGGCCAACCCTTTGGCTTTGTGAACCAGAGGCATCCTTTTGTGCTCCTTCCTTCTCTCTCCAAAAAGGGATGTGCAGCATGGCTTAGTGATTAAAAGCACAGACTCTGGAACAAGACTATCTGGGTTCAAATCTCAGCTGTGCCACTTATTATCTGTGTAATCTTCAGTTAGTTACTTAACTGCTCTGTGCCTCCATTTCCCCATATATAAAACAGGGACTGTAGCAACTTAACTACTTTGAAAGGTACTTGTGAGGATTAGTGAAGTTAATGAATGCAGAGTATTTAAAACAGGGCTTGGTATATAGCAAGTGCTATTAACTATTTACTCTTATTATGTGTCATTTAGGGGCTCAAATCATCTTAGCATTAGGAATTCAAGTAATGAGAGGCTTGTGATTCAATTATAAACAGGTGCACGCTAAATCACTGTAATTATGTGTTTTAGTCTAAAAAACTAATTCAATCTTGAACTATATTGACAAAAAGAAGAACATCCAGAAAAAGACTGAGAATGCCCAGTTTCCCAACCAAATAATGGGAACAGGTCAACCTCGGTGTCACAAAAAAAGAGCCTAAGCAGGATGCTGAAGATCAGAGGAGACCAGAGTGTGATGAGCCAGGTGTGATATAAGAAAGAATATATCTGGTCTTTGTCCCTGGTTCCTGGCACAGAGTTTCAAAAACCTTTGGAATTCCTAAAATGCCCAAAAGACAGTAGGAATGTCTTTTGTTATTCATAATGAGTCCCTTGCAACCAAACCTGAGTTTATACTAGTAAGGTGACTTATATAGGCCCTTGGTTTCAAGGAAGGGTCTAGCCACCCCAGAAAACCCAAGCATATGATTAGAAGCCTGTAGCATCAGCTCCATCCCCCGCCCCCCACTGCTTCCAAAGCAGGGAGAGGGGCTAGAGATTGAGTCCAGACAAGTGGCAAATGATGTAACCACTTATGCCTCTGTAAAAAATGCCCCTTGATTTTTTTTAAAAAAACTCTGGACACCAGAGTGTGGGGGATCTTCCTGGTTGGTGGGAGAGTAACGTGCCTGGATTCCACAGGGAGAGAGCACAGAAGCTCTGTGCTCCCTACCTTAGACCCTGACCTACGTACGCATCTCTTCGGGTGTTTCAGAGTTGGACCCTTTGAAATATGATTGCAAGTACCACACTTTCAATGAGTTCTGTGAATCATTCTAATGAATTATTGAACCTGAAGAGGGGTCACGGGAACTCCCCTATTTATAGCTAAGTCAGTTGGAAGTGTGGGTGACCTGGGGACCCCACTTGTGGCTGGTGCCTGAGGTAGGGATAGTCATATTGGAGACCTTGTCCTTTAACTTATAGTAGTTAACTTGTGTGCCCTTCAACTCAAGGGTAGTTCATGTTCGAATTGAATTGAATTGCAGGACAGCCAGCTGATGACAGGGAATTAATTGGTGACATAATATTACCAGGCAACTCTTATTCATGATGTATTTTCACCCCCAGGACCAATCTATGAGGTCAATATTATTGTTCCAGTTTTACTTGAACAAAATAAAGATAAGCCAGGTGCAGTAGTTTATGTTTGTAATCCCAGCACTTTGGGAGGCTGAGGCAGGTGAATCACTTGAGGTCAGGAGTCAGAGACTAGCCTGGCCAACATAATGAAAGCCTGTCTCTATTAAAAATACAAAAATTAGCCAGGCATGGTGGTGTGCACCTGTAATCCCAGCTACTAGGGAGGCTGAGGCAGGAGAATTGCTTGAACCCAGGAGGCAGAGGTTGCAATGAGTTGAGATCACAACACTGCACTCCAACCTGGATGAAAGAGCAACACCCTGTCTCAGAAAAAAAAAAGATAAAGAAACTGAATCTCAAAAAGGTTAGCAAACTTGCCCAAGGTCACACAGATAGTAGTGGAGTCAGGATTTCAATGAGGTTTGTCTCTAGCCCCACATCCTGCACTTCTCCACTCCATCATTCTGTCCCAGAACATCTGCTGAGGTGCCATGTGAAAGAAGGATTAGGCTGGTTCCCTAGAACCCCAGAGGGCAGAACTAGGAAGCCAGGTGGTTGTTACAGACAGGCAGATTGCAGCTGAGGGCATGAGGGAGGACTTCCTAAGGGCAGGAGCTGCTCAGTAATGGGAAGGTGAAACAGGCTACCTTGTCAGGTAGGGAGTTCTCTCTGAGGGAAGTCAGAGTGAGCACAGGATGCTGCAGAGGCGCTTCTGTCTTGCTGAGCCAGGGGCAGGGAGTGAACTAATGACTTCTAAGGTCCTTGAGATTCTATGGTAGCTCTTGAGTCAGCAGGATAAGTGGTGTTCATGGCAATCACCTGAGTGTCTGGAAGCTCATCCTCATGCAAAGGGCCTTGTCTGCACCTCATGTGATGAGCCCAACCAAAAAGTGTGCATCATCCCCATCACCACCAAAAACTGCTGCTGACTTACCAGGAGGCTGGCCCAGCCCTGTCCAAGGCTCCTTCCGTTTAGTGCTCAGTCTGCACCCCTCCGCTCCACTCTCAGGGGTGCCAGCCACATCTACACAACCTCAGACATCCAGGTGGGAACTGCAAAACACAAACACAACAAGTGTCAGGGCCTTGTCCGCACCACCATGACTCTTCACCTGATTTATAGGAGCCACTGGGAAATTCTTTAAAGTGAATTTGAAATGCATTTTTATTTTAAAAGCAAATTATGCATATAAAAAGGTAAAGAAAGCTCCATTATCTTTACAATTGGGAATCAAAATTCCTTTTAAAGAGAAGAATTAGAGAATCTCTTTGCCGAGTGTCGGCTGGCAAGGCCTCCGAGGAAAGAGGCTGCCCTGGCCTGGTGGAGGGTGCAGAACGTTGAACTCCTGCATGAGCCCAGAGCAGGGATGCAAGTTGCTGGGCTGGAAGGCTCTCCCTTCCTGAGACCCCCAAAGCACTTCACTAACAGCTGCTAAACTCACAGATGCTAGTGTGAGTGATATTTGGATGCAGCCCACAAGGCAGAAGCAGCCTGAAGAATACCGCATCCCAGGAAAATGGGAGTTTTAGGTTTGCGCTGGCTGTCCATTGGTAAATTCCAAGATAATTTCACCTAGAGTTCGAGAGGAAGAAAGGCCCCCAGCTAATACCTGGATAATAGGTCCTAAAGTACGATTGAAGGAGGAATCCAAAGTTTTTAATACCTTACAAAGTAGGGTGAGTTACTACTCCAAAACTCCTAGGAATCAAGGTCTTCGACACATTGATTGTCAAAATGTTTAAAAATAAAGATAAGTGATGATAAGTGATTGTTTTCCATTTTCACTTGGACATTCTGTTGTTCTGACCCAGAGCTGCTGGGGGCTGTCTCATCCAGAACTGGCAGCATCCCTGATCACCCCTACGCTACCGCCACCTGCCCATGGCTCTGGGCTCACTGGCAGCTCAGGTCCATCCCTGACCAAATGCTGTCCAGAGTAGAGCCATTCAGAGAGACTCATCCTGCCAATGAGGGACAAGGAGAACTAATCTTGGTAGGTACAATGTGCCTGTGGGAGTCCAGGAACCCTGCACACCCACTAAGGCTCAGCCTTCTCCTCAATCCAGCCAAGGGGCCTGGGGCTCAGCGTTTTCATCCAGGCTCAGTGCCTAGATGGTCCCCATCTACTTAGGAACTTGCAAGTTGCTTCTAAGAGCAAGACTCTGCGCTCTGCACATCCAGTGCTGGTTAAGGTCCTCCTCCCAGAGGTTCTATTTTTCGCTAGAACAGGGTCCCAGCCACCACTAGATACTGACTCTCTCCAATGGCCTCCCTTCCAGGGCTGGCCTCAGGGTAGGGTTTGCTGATGTATCTCCACTGCCCTCCCTAAGGACCAACGTTGCAGCCTCAAGCACCAGCTTCCTCCCCTTTCCCAGAAGGTCTGAGGCTGCCCTGTGGCCATAACCTGCTAAGATTTGAATTTTCAAAATCTCAGCTATTTTTTGTGTGCACTAATAGAATTAATCCTTTGGCCCCAGAAGTAGCCTGCACCATTCTTGTAAGAAGGCAGACATTTGCCCCCCAAGGTAAATATACAGTAAACAAAATAATTCCCATCCCAACTCCCATCACTGCTGAAATTCCCCATCAGAGCGGCATTCCTTGGGTTGTGGTGTTACCCCCTGATTGAACTGAAAATAGCCCTGAGAGGTATTTGAGGCAATTATGTTATCTAGAAACCACTGTCCTGTAGCAATGAAACTGTCAAATTTCTGATGGCAGAGTTGGGCTGAGCAGGTCAGGACAGGCACCAGATCAGCAAGTTTTCATGAGGGAAGGGAAGAGAAAGAGGCCTAAAGCCAGGGCTACTCTAGAGAGGCCTGGACACCTACAACAGGGCTGCTGCCCTGCGGGAGCTTAGATGATCCTGTCCAGATAGAACCCTCTGAGCCTGTTGGAGCTCCTGTACCAAGCACAGCATCACCTCTTGTGCAGCCTTCAGCTTCCCAGCACATGCTTTGAGAACTTAGCTCTCTCCAGCTTCCAGCCCCCACATCCCTCGAGCAGAGCGAAGATGCAAGGGACAGCGTGAGCCATGGTACCCCATGTAGTGAAAGCAGATGCCCGACACCCCCTGGGTCGTTCAGAGAGCAGCAGAGGCACAGCCCCCTCACAGCCACCTGCCCCGTGCTCTCGGTGCGCGGTCAAGCTGGGCTGAGGCAGGAGTTGGACAGTGCATTCTAGTCCTTGTTGGCTGCCCACTGGACTGTGAACCTGGACATTAAAACACTCAGGGGCATTTGCCTACTCCCCTGTCCTGTAGCCTCTTTAAAAATCAACCTGCAAACAGACCATCACTCCTACTCATTCCACACCACAGCCTCCCCAGCAAGTGCTTCCTCTCTGCCCTCTACCAACCAGGCATCCCACCATGGGATTCCACTTTGACACCCTCTTTTTGCCCTGCACATCTAATTGGTCACTAAGGTTTCTGGTTTTATGTCCTAAATATTTCCCTGCCCGGAGCACCAGCCCCTGAATCATGCCTCCATCTCCCCATCCTTTAATGATCTCTGGTCCACAGTCCTTCCTGGCCCACGCCTGTCACTGCCCTGCTAAAATAAAAACCCATCTTGTCACCAGGAGCAGTGTTCCTTAACCCTTAAAAAAAATCCCTGCTTTTTCAGCCAAAACCTAGTCAAACTTAACTTCTATTACCAAAATGGCAGGTATAGTTTTCACATTCTCCAAATATAAAATGTTAAATCCGAATTGGCTTTGTCAAACCAAATGCATACCCCATGTTAAAAATTCAAGCCCATCGATGCCCAACTGGGAGCTGTGCCTTTTTCCCTCTGCCCAGCCCCTTCTCCTTGAGGATGGCTACCCTGTAGGATGAGGCTGAGACTCAGATGACACCTCTACTCCCAGCCCCCTGACCTCTCTGCGTTGCCCTGCTCTCCAGGAGCTATTCCCAGGACCCAAGAGGCACAAAGCAGATTCTCTGTCGGGGCTGGTGTCTGCCAGGAACACCCTCCTCTCTTCACCTCCTCCCTGCAGCTCAGGTGCCCTCTCCTCCAGGAGCCTGCCCCCTACACCCCTGCCCTCAGGCTCTCACATCACTTTGACTCACCTCTTCCATTCCACTTGCAGCCCGACAGCAACAATCTACTACCGTGAGCTCCTAGCAGGCGGCCTGTGTCTCTGCGTTTCTCTATCCTCCCTGTTGCCATAGGGCCTGGTGCCAGTTAGGTGCTGAACAAATGTTAGTTGAAGGTAAATTGGGAAGAGCTAAGCCAGCTTAACAAAGCAGCACTGTCCAGCGCTGGGGTCCCAGCAGCAAGTGAGGCCCGGGAGCTCACCATACAGTGTGAGGAGACAGACCCTGAAGGGTAAGGTGCTGAGTGTTCATGGAGGAATACATGGCAGGTGCCTCATTGCCTCAATCACCTCCTCTTTCGGTATATAACCCAGTGTCTGGCCCCTCGGCCACCCTTCTTGCCTAATTTGAGGCAGAATCTCAGTAACAGATTGCAACTCTTATACTAACAAATCCAACATTAATTATGGGGAGACAGAGAAGGTAATATTATGCGCCACACATCACACACAGCAACCCCCATGGCTCTCCCATGTTCAGCCCTGCCCTCTTCTGTGTTTCTCTCACCTCTTCCCTTGAGCACCCTCTCACCTGCCTCACCTGGGATGCTCCTCTCTGCACAGAGGAGCTCAGGAGCTCCCTCTCACCCTGGCCAGCTCGCTTCCTCACACCTCTGCAGCCCCTCAGCAGAGTCCCTGCTTGGGATTCACACTGGTAGGAAGGCAGCTGGAGACTACATGTCACGAAACACCCTCCCTGTCACCAAGCACCTTCTTCCCTGTCCCACTGAAGACCAAGTACATGTAACCACTGAAGTATGAAATCGCATTTCTATGGATCATTCCTTGTGGCTATAAGAGGAACAAAAGGTCTATAAGGGGAGTAACAGATGCCCGTGTTGTCTGACTTTTTGTTAAAATCAGCTTAAGCTTCATGTGCCGTGAGCAGAGGCAGGTGCTGTCTCCTGTCACTTCAGTGGGGGGTCTCCAGACAGGAACAGTCTGTGTGGCTCAGCACCCAGAGCTCAAAGTGGAAAGACACAAGCTGCCATTTCCCAAGTGCTCCTCCACAGCCATGGCCATGGGTCCCTCAGCAGTGCTGGCCTCTGAACACCCCAGGCCCCGGCCCCACGGGTCAGCTCCCCACAAGGACAGTGTAGCATTTACTCCAGGACTTAGGCTTGAAGTCAGAAGCCAGACTCACCGATCCCTGAATGAGACTCCCACAAGGGAGAGAGGAGACGGTCAGGGCTGAGCTGCTGCTACTTTTGCAGAAAAAATGAAGACAGCTGAATAAGGGACTAGACCGCGCCCTGCCTGATGTGTTCAGATAAAGAAAAAGCTCATGCCTCTGGTGGGTGGGATTATGGGGAAAGCTTATCATCATTTCTTCAAATGCTTCTGAATTTTACAAAGTTCTAGATTAGGTATTAACTGTTGTGATCATTTAAGCCAAAAATAGTTGAAAAGAAGAAAGAGAGAAAGAGGCAGGACAGCAATGGTAAAGTCTCTCTGTGTCCAAGATGAAACAGTTGAAAAGAAGTTGAAATAGTTGAAAAGAAGAAAAAAAAACATTGCTGTCTTCCCTCTTAATTGGAAGAATCCTTTAACCCCTTGACTGCTGCAGGCTCCATAAGTGCTTACTTTTGGGCAGCCCTGGTTCAAACATTCCTAGCAAAGTCCAGTTAATTTTAAAAATTCAGGCCCTCCGGAAAGCGGCCTAAAACCTAATAGCTGGCAGGCATTTTTTTTCTGCTCTTCTATCCAGGAATTGGATTGTTGTGGAATGAATGGACAGAGTATTCTTTCTTACAGACTTGGAATCATTTCCATACCCTCTAACTAAATAAACAGTTATTTGTCAAGTATCTGTTGGTGCCCGGGAGTGAGTAAGAACTGGAATTGAACGTGAGAAGGAAGATAGCTGGGAGAAATGAGACAGGACCCTGCCTGCTAGAGGCCCACAGTCATGTTCGTATTCATTAAAAACATGCATGCAAATGAAGCATACATAGATACATGCACATAAACGCAGATATGTAATTAACTGTTAAGGCCAACACACTACAGGGCCCCGACAACAAATGCCGAGGTGATCAGAAATGAATGTGTTCAATGCTTGTTGGGAAAGGAGACTGGGAACCTTGGGTGCACATTATGAGGACCAAGGTCCTGAGCTAGATCTTGAAGAAAGACATTATTCAATCAACAAAAGCTTTGAAACTCCGGTAGGTGCCCAATGCTATGCCCAGCCCTGCAGTGAAGGACCCAGCATCCCGGTTTTTCAGGAGAGGAAATTGAGACTGCAGGAACCTGGGTGACTTGATTCAGGCCACAGAGCTGGTGAAAGCGTAGCCTGGGTTTGAACTCCTCTGGTTCTAGAGCTTGTTCTTTTTTTTAACTTCACCACACTTTCTGCCCCTCATTCAAACAAAGGTGAGCAGATGCCAGGGGCCTGATAGGAAGTGGGGGAATGGACATCAGTACATGGCCAGAGCCCAGGTTCTATATTCCTGGCAGAAACCCTGGGGACTTGGCCAGCACCAGAAAGGATGATTCTGCTTCCCATTTCTGGCATGTGGGGCTCAGAATCAAGCTCTTTCCCAGTACAGAAATGGGGACTAGGAGGCAAGGCAGAGAGTAGGCACCTCTGGTACTCGCTCTGACAAGGTGAGCTGAGCTTTTAGGTAAAAAAGATGCTGCTGGCCCCTCAAGAGGACAGGTGGGCTGCAGTGGTGACAGCTGGTGGTGGGTCACCCACCTGTACTCCCAGGGCTGCCAGTCACTGCAGGGTGGGTACAGCCACCTCTGAGACCTGCTTGATCTGGACTCAAGACAATCCTTCCACTAAATACCTGCCAGGGGTCAGAACCTGGCTTACCACTGGGGACGCGAAGGGATGCAATTGCAATCCCATTTCTCAAAAGGCCCAGGATAGGAGTTTGGGGAGCGGCTCACAGAGAGATGATTACAATACTGGGGCACAGTGCTCCAGTGTAGGTTCATGAAGGTGACCGGGGGTCCCAACCTCGAAGCTCCAGTACTGGGCTTTAACCCACTCATCAGCAGCCTCTGCCACTGATCACAAACCCATGTGGACCTCAGGCCTTCATGGAAAGGAAAGAAAGGGTTGTTGCGGAAGCCCGGGTGATGCAGAGACAGTGCTGAGCTCGCAAGATGGCTGGGCTCGGTCTTCCCACACTCAGTGCCTTCAGTGAAAAGGTCAAACTTGGAGACTATGCAGATAAAAGCCCATCAGAAAGGCTGTCTAACTGAGCTGACTCTGATTCACTGTTCCACCTCAGGCTGTCCTGGAATCCAGTCAGGTATTTTTAAGCAGTTACCTTGCCTGCCTTTTGTCTTCAGGCAAGTCAATGGAGCTACATTTTGAAAAGTTTCGCCTCAATCAAATTCAAACATGAAACAGTTGATTCTGCTCTTTGGCCCAGTCTGAGTGCATCTGTCCTTTAATAGGAATGTGAAGTGTAACTCACTGGATCATGTGACAGGATTGTCTTGTTCCCATCCCTAACGGCCCTCCACCAAGAAATCCAGGAAACAGCTAGTGGGTATGTGTCCTTCTTTGTCTAATAGAATAACCCATATCCTAAGCCATAAGAGGAGGGAATAAATGCTGTTTTGGCACATTAAGGTCAAAGTTGTTTTGTGGGCGTATTATAATTGGGCATTTCCCCCCTACTGTTAGGGCATAAGAGAAAATAGGAACACTCTGCATCTAAAACTGGAGGGTAGTCCTATACTATCCCTCACCTCTCCAGACTAGAGAACCTGTGAACATTGAAAACTGAAATGAGACTTGGGAGTGCTGGTGTGGAGGAAGGCCAGAGAGAGGAGACGGTGGGAAGCAGAGAGTATGTTAAGGGTGGGAGATCCAAAGGCTCACATGGGGAACTGCTGGCCTCTGGAGCCTCCATGTGGAGACATCTCGAAAGCCTGAGCAGTGAGGCTCAGGCCATGATAGAATGTTAAGAACAGGATGGTGAAAACAGGAGATATGTTGTTTGTCTGTCCACTCCTCTCCCTGACGATTCTGTATTCTGGTGTCTCCTGCAGGATCACCAGTTATCCAAGTTGGATCTCTGTTCTCTAAATCTATCATTTTTCTTCTCGCTAGTTCTATTGTTGACATTTTCTCTACATTTTGACAGTTTGTCAGTATTTCTCACTTCACATATTGGATTTTATTATGGGGATATTAACGAAAGAGCTGTTTCAACTTCTGTGTATTTCTGTGTGTGTTTGCATATCCATGTGTCAGAGAAAATGCTATATGCTCCCCAATCCCAATTCCTCTTCTTCCTGGGCGCCCATGTTTCCCAGCCCTGCTTCTGTCTGGACAGGACCTTAGGGAAAGTAAACCAGTGGAAAGTAAGCAGAAATAATGGCATCTCCTCTTAAAAGTCAAGGCAATTAAGAGCAGAGGTGCCTTCTCCACTCCCTTTCTCCTCCCTTGCCTCGCTGCTGGAGGCAGAGGATGCAGTGGAAACTCTCAGGCTCTAGGAAATGATGCAGCCATCAAACAGAAGAAAGCAGGAAGTCACGGAGAGCAGCCCACTGAGCATCTATTTGATTGGAGTTTCTGAGGCTGTTATGGTAGGTCACCTACCCTGAAAAACATACTCCCACCTGTCAGAATAGTCTTATTCTGGTGTCTCCTGCAGGATCACCAGTTATCCATATGTTGGATCTCTGCTCTCTAAATCTATCATTATCTTCTCACTGATTCTGTTGTTGACATTTTCCTTACATTCTGACAGTTGGTCAGTATTTCCCACTTCACCAATTTTAATTTGGCAAAATTAATGTGCATTTTAACGCTGATATTAAACATTTTATCATTTTGCATACTATCCTTACTTAATCTCCATTTTCACCTCAGATCTTTCATCTTAGTCTATTCTCCCCTATGACTCTCCTATTTCTTACAAGTCATGTCTTTTTGAACACATATACTAAGGACACCAGTTTTCTGACATTCTTCTGGTTCCTACAGCAGGTTTTTAGAGGTAAATGCCTCTTCTGAGTCCTCCAGATCATTTATCTTCCTTTGAAGTATATTTTCTCAAGATATTTCCGATTGTTTTCCTTTATTCTCAAATAAGGTGAAATCAAGTCCCCTAAGATACAACCTTCAGGGAAAATAGCTTCTGGCAAAATGTGACAAGAAAGCCACATATTTTCTGGAAATAAGTGTGATGCACACATAATTAATAATGACTTTTAATACCTCCAGGCAATTTCCATACTAACATGAACAAAGAAATTACCTTAATGATTGGTCCAATTAAAATTAGAGATATTAAAGGACAATTATCAAGGAAACCAGCCCAATCCCACATGCAGGTTACAAAATGGCACTCCATTTATAGAAAACTTAAAATTCAATCAAATTCATCTCTGGATGGTGGAGTGATTGGGCTACTAACATCAGACTCAAGGAAATAAATACTTAGGTGAGCACATAAATCTTAAAATATGACCCCCTGCTTTGCAATTCCCTGCAATGCTATAAAACTATATTAAGATAGAAGAACAAGGGAATGAAAAATATACATCATGATAACAATTTGAGGGCTATCAGATACTGGAGACCCAGATTAGCCTCACTTCTAGGACATCTCCTGCTTAAAGGAATGACATGGGAGGTGAGTCACACAGATGAGCATAAAGAAGACCTTTCTTTGATGCAGGTCTCAGAAGTGAAGGCAGAGAAATACAAGCCCAGGTGTTGATTTGTTAGAGGGGTAAAAATAAAATGAGCATTGGCATTACTGTCTTCTTCAATGCCAAGATATCCTTGATTGATTGGCACACCAATTATTTTCAATATTACCGAGAAAAAAAAAACATTGCTAATTATCATTATAAGTCATCATTGATTGAGGGACACATCCCAACTTCAAAGATGTTAAAATGCAGGGGAAAATGTGTGTCTTAGAATCAGTGGAGAAAGGAACTCAACTTAGAAGTTATTGTAACCACTTTGGGACTGCCTTTTACATGGTGGGTAGCATATCATATACTAGGTCAGGGAGCTGAAGGATGAGACAAGAGAAATAGGCCATGAGGGCCTTGGGAGAGCCCCTTGACACCTGGATTCAGGGCTTACCAGTAAACCCGATTTGTTGTCTGTCAATTCCTGCTTCTGCCCAGTACAGTGTCCTGAGAGCTACAACAAGGCAGACTGATGTGTATGGCTCCCAAAAAGGTTTTCACTCAGTATATATTTCAGTACATCTGCTAAGGAAGCCTCTTCCTCTACTGTGAAATAAGAGCTTAATGTCATAAGGTAAAACCAGACTAAGATGAAGATGGAAATTGATCCGCCACCTCTATTTCTGATTAGGCTCAGCCCATGAAAATCTCAAGGGCTCAAAGTGCTCTCCAGAGGGTCACAGCACATAGTAGGTGCTCAATCAGTGACAGTTCCCATCCCCTATATTCTCTCTACAAGAACACTTCCAAATCTGCCATTTGATTCCACCCTGTGTTTTCCAAAAGTTGGGAGTAGAGAGAAAATTAAGAACTATGGTAGGGAGGGGATAAATAATAGGGGCCCCAAAACTACTTCCCTACATGAGGGACCCAGGGAATTGGTTCCACCATACAGCACTGTGGCTACAAATCCAGGCTCTGAGTGGCATTAAGGGCCTAAGATTGAATTCCAGCTCTACATCTTTCTAGTTATATGGCCTTGAACAAGTTGCTTAATTTTTCTAAACCTCAGGTTCTTTGTACAATGTGGAGAAGAACAATCCTTCCTCAGAGGATTACATAAGATAATATATGAAAGCACAGGGTTTGCACAGGGCCTGACAAATAGTAAAGACTTAATAAATGTTAGGTGCTACTATTAAATCATTCCTCATGTGGGTTCTTGATATTGCAACAATTGGATTTTTTTTTTTAAATAACAGTTTGGATTCTATCTAGTCAGCAAGCATGCATCTGGGCTGACTACTCCATCAAAAGTTCTCAAGGGAACATCAACGAATCTAAAACTGAGCTTAATAAAATCAGGCAGGTTATGTCTGCTGCTGAATTTCTGCACTAAAGACATAGGTCGATTTTTAGCTTTAAATGGTGGGCTCCGTTTTTCTGTCTGAGCAGGTAATCTGCAGCCCCTGGTGCTGCTTACAACACAATTTGCATGGCTGGTAAGAATGTCTGGACGGGGTTACAGGTTTTTTCAGCTAATTCCCTGACCCCCTTGGCCCAGCCATTAATTATAAGCACAAAAGCCTGTGCCCAGCCATCTCCTGACACACTTACACCTCAGGAGGACCTTCTTTGAGCTTGGAACTCAAAGGAAGGGGTTAGATTTTTGGACTGGAAAAAAAAAATGGCAAAGAACTGCAAACCAAGGCCAAAAATCATGAATGGTCTAAAGAGTGTAAATGCAAGGGGAGACCCCACCTCTCACCACTTAGAAAAGGGCACTTCAAGCACATTCAATAAGGCTTCACATAATGGTTAGCAAACAAATGAAATGTATTAGCCCAAGGCAGAGTATGGACCAAAAGTGCCCAGTGATGGGGCCACATTGAATATCCACCTAACGACCTTCTGTGATGATGCACACATGGCATAGCCCTTAAAAGCTGTCTTATGGAAACATGTACCTTCATGGTGTTAAATGCAAAAGGTGTTGGGGTGGACTCAATATACATACTTTCAAGTGCCTTCTCTGTCTAGGCACTGTGCCAGGTACTGCTCAGCCATGAGCTGAAATTCCAGGGCCCACTCCATGCTGTGGAGCGAGGGGCTTAGCAGCTGTGTGACCTTGGGTGAGTCCCTCTACCACTGTGTGCTCATTTCTAAATGGTGACCATTGCTGTACTTCTGTCATAAGAAATGATGTCCCCCCTGCATTTCTGGGTGGCCTCTTCATGAGGGATTCAGAACTTGGCTCAGTGGCCAGCTTCCT
This sequence comes from Cacajao melanocephalus, assembly GCA_963573385.1. Lineage (NCBI taxonomy): Eukaryota > Metazoa > Chordata > Mammalia > Primates > Pitheciidae > Cacajao > Cacajao melanocephalus. Next base: position 83,350 of record CAUYLG010041630.1, read on the forward strand.
AATGAAGTCATGCACCTGCCCAGGGCAGCTATGTCTCTGCCCCCCACCCCAACACTATCCCCACACACGCACCCTGCACATGGGTTTTCCCAAGCTCAGGCCAGGTTGCATGGCTCTGGGCTGCTCCCCTAAGCTCCCCACAAGGAGGCCTGCTGTCATCTCTCTTGTGGCTCCAGGCCCCCCTGCTGGGCTCTCTGCTTTTGCTTTGAGGTCTCCTTGACTTGGGCCCCCTCTCAAGGCTGCAGGATCAGGATTGCTGCTGTCCACGGCCATGCTTGTGCACAGAGGCAAGGTATTGTACTAAGTGCCAGCCACTCAGTGGTGAGGGAGATGTGCTCTACATCCTCTACATGCCAACAGCTGGGGGGCCCCAAACTTCACACAGTGTCAGGTGTGGACAGGACAGATGCCCACACTGTATCTTGGCCTTCTTTTTGCCCAAACCTCTCCAGAGAGTGGAACAAAGGCCCCTGACACCATCTCTCTCCTGGACCTCCTCTCGTTTCCGTCAGGAAGATGACCTTTTAAACCCTTCATAATTTCAGAAGCATTAGCCCATAGAGGAAAAGAACAAAGACGTGCAGTCTGCCTAGTTTGTATCCTAGATGTGCTTTTACGAGAAGCGAGGGTTACTGAAACACCCTGTGTCTCAGTTTCCACATCTGTAAAGTAGAGCAGTAATTATGGTAGCCACCCCAAGGGGCTGTTGGAATGAAATGCGTTCATCCATGTAAAACACTTAGGATAATGCCTGTCATAGAAGAAGCATTCAATAATGCTGGTCTTATTTGGCAGTTTACAGTCAGTCAAAACACTAGGCTGGACTAGCTGAAGAAGGTGAGTACAAGTGAGGACCTGGGAAGAACACTATCTGGGATTGTTCCAAGGAAATCTGTATTGGGTTGAATATTCTTCCCCCACCCCCTGCCAAATATGTATATATATATATTTGGAATATATATATATATACCAAATATGTATATATATATATAGGGTATATATATATATATATATATTTGGCACATATATATATATAGACATATATAGACAAATATATATATTTGGCAGGGGGTGGGGGAGGAATATTCAACCCAATATTCTGTCCTAACTCCCAGAACCTGTGAATGTGATCTTATTTAGAAAAGGGATCTTCACAGATGTAATAAAGTTAAGCATCTCACGCTGAAATCATCCTGGATCATCCAGGTAAGCCCTAAATCCCTTCACAAGTGTCCCTATAAGGCACAGACACAGAGGAGATGGCCATGTGAAGAGGGAGGCAGAGACTGGAGTGATGCAGCCACAAGCCAAGGAACACCAGGAGCCATCAGAAGCTGGGAGAGGCGAGGAAGGATTCTCCCCTTGAACCTCTGGATGGAGCACAACCCTACCAACACCATGATTGTGAACTTCTGGCCTCCAGAACTGTCACGGCACTTCTCCAACTGTGACGTACATACAGACCATCTGAGGATTTTGCTAAGCTACAGATTCTGATTCAGCAGGTCTAGGGTGAGAGTCTGCATGTCGCAAAGTCCCCCAGTGATGCCAATGTTGCTGGTCCACTAACCACACTTTGAGTAACGAGGTTTAAGAATGTTATTGTCATCAGCAGCACCATGATGACAAAGGACACCAATGGAAACAAAGGGGCAGAGATTGTAGATACAGTCAGCCACAGCACTGGGCCACCGTGACAGCGTGTGAGAGCCCAGCTTTCCGCTGTGGGATAAAGAGTGGAAGCAAGCCATTGACCTTTAGTAGCACTTGTCCCTGGGCCCAATCAATGCTTCTGAATTGAATAGCAGCTCACCCGGGCAATGCTAATGGGTTTTGACTGCTCCAGTTCATCACTCCCTAACAGGGTCAACCAAGAAGTAATCTCATCCTTTTTGCTAGAGGGAAAAAACAGTTTTATCATCCTTGCCTTATGGAGGGCCCAGAACAATTCCCGGGAGAATGGAAATGTTGGTGACAGAATACCAGTTTCCTAATTTCAATGAATTTGATGGAAATGTATACATCAGGACTTTTGTATTAATGCTTTTATGGGCAAAAAACACTTGATCCAAAAAGAAGACAAGAGTTCACCTCTAATATAGCCTGTGCTCTTCTGTGACTGGGTACTGAGAAGCTCATTTTGGTAGACAAGAGAGGAGAGGCACCTGGTATGCATGCCCCAGGATGGGAAAGGTAGCTTTACCCACTAAAAGAGCCCACATCAAGAAATTTTTTAAAAATCTGATCTACCAAATTCAACACAAAAATGGGTAGGAGATATAGACAGCGCTTAGCCTACATTCTCACTGCATTCTCCCACTGCTCTCTCTCCAGCCCCTACCCCACAATGCATCCCACACACAGGGTTATACTTCAAAATGCTCTAGAAAAACCATCCGTGGCTTCTTGTGGTCCACAGCCAAATGGTCACAAAGCTTTATACCACGTTACAGGCTCTGATTGATCGGTAGTGGCTACCTTAGAAGGGCTTGAGTCCTTCTTCGCAATCTGTGGGAAGAATGCTAGGATTGATTTCCAGTGTCTGCCATAGACACAGAGCAGGAAGACTGGCACTGTGCCATTTCTTTTAGGACAATAGGATAAAGTTATCTTGTGGCTTTCAAGCTCCTGAAGCTACCATTAAAATCATCTCCCACTCTTTTACATGAAATACTCACTCCAGACAAAGCCCACACCAGCCCCAGCACTCTCCAACATGTGACCTGCCTGTGAGGCTGGGGTCCAGCGAACTTCCCTCTTCCTCATCCAGGTCCCTCCATTCCCCAACACCTAATTCCCTCTCCCTCTCCAGGGCTCCAATGCCTCGCATTCATCACTAAACTGCCTTCTTTTCCTGCTGTTACTCATCTCTGTAAATGAGTCAGGATAAAAATGACTCCTGTATGAGTATTCCTGAATTTTCCACTCCCTCAGACCCTTTTCCTCCCTGAACACCCAGAAAAGCCTACCTTTCCTCACTAGCTCCTTGGATCTTTGTTTTTTGAGACAGAGTCTTGCTCTGTTGCCAGGCTGGACATGCACGCGCCACCACGCCCAGCTAATTTTTTGTATTTTAGTAGAGATGGGGTTTCACCATTCAGCCAGGATGGTCTCGATCTCCTGACCTCCTAATCCACCCACCTCAGCCTCCCAAAGTGCTGGGATTACAGGCATGAGCCACGGGGTCTGGCCTGAATCTTTAGAATGCAGAAGTGGCTAGGCGTGGTGACTCATGCCTGTAATCCCAGCACTTTGGGAGGTCAAGGCAGGTCAGGAGTTCGAGACCAGCCTGGCCAACATGGTAAAACCCTGTCTCTACTAAAATATACAAAAATTAGCTGAGCAGGGTAATGCATGCCTGTAATCCAGTTACCTGGGAGGCTGAAGCAGAAGAATTGCTTAAATTTGGGAGGTGGAGGTTGCAGTGAGCTAAGATCATACCACTGCACTCCAGCCTGGGCAACAGAGGGAGACTCCAGCCTGGGCAACAGAGGGAGACTCCATCTCAAAAAATAAAAATAATAAAAATGATAAAAATTGGATGCAGAATTGCCAGGGAAGGGAGACAGGGTAAGAACAGGAGGATGGGACCTCCAAGGACATCTGTGGATTTGTAGGGGCCTTTTGTTGAGAGAGGAGAAGGTTTGTGAGGTTCAAGGGCAAGGGTATGACAGAGAAAAGTGGATTTAGAAGAAACAGTGCTGTGTTCCGCATTCTCCCCAAGTCATGTTCAAGAAAGACAAGTAAAGGCCTGGAGTTACTACAAGGAGCTTCCGCTGGTCACTCTCGTTGTCCCTGAGGCCACAGCAGTGCTGTCTGGACGTCATAGGCCATGTCCTGTATGTGCTTTCTTTCCTCATGCCTTAAAGGGCCATTTCCAGTACCTGTCTGCCAGGATCTGGGCTGGGCTCCAGCATGGCAGTCGGGAAGGCCCTTAGGGTATACCCAAACCTCTCGCTTTATAGATAAAGAGCCTGAAGCCCACAGTGGGGGTCAGTCTACACCTCAGATTTCACCACAGCTGAGATGCCTGTGTGAGGAGTCGGTCCTGGGCTGATGTCAGAGCGTGCCTGCCAATACCATTTGCCCTCCTTCGGGAAGAGGTGCACTGGGTGAGTGAAATCAATCCAGTTTGACAGGTATTGATTGAAGACACTCTCTGAAAAAGGTGCCATGTGTGAAAATACATTAAATGTTCTAGCAAAACATGCTATGGACACTGCCCTTTTGCAAGTTATTTTATGATGGGATATATCCTTTTTGCACAGGCAGTAACCATCCCTGCTCAAGGGAGAAGCCCTTTGATGTCTGTGCCTTTGGGTCTGGCCCCATTAGTCCCTTTCCACCCACAGGCATAAGCCCTCTCCTAGCCTCTTTCTCATCCCCCTCCCGCTCACACACAGACACCTTCCTTGAGGGCTTGCCTTGTCCTCCTCCCACATAGGCAAGTCCAGTGCAGAAAAGGTGGGTGTACCTGGGCAATGTTTGTTTTTGATGGTGGGGGAGTAGACTAGGGCCTGTCGGCATGGTTTTCCCGCTGGAAAACTCTCAAAGATATGTTGAGCTTCCAGCTCATTGAGTGTCAGAGTTACAGGGACCTCGAAGGCAGCCTGGCCTGGGCCTTTACTGGTCTAACCTTTCCTACTGATCCCTGCAGGCTCCCATGGCAGTTGGCTCCATGCTGGGTTGGGGGCAATGAGAGGCACTGCCTGAAGATGGGAGGAAACACCAGGGCCTTTCTTCCCTCATGCTCTGTCTCAAGAAGCATCTCCTCCATGGCCCCAGCTCTGCCAGAGGCCCACCATGTTCCTTCCAGTTTCTGCAGGGTGACCCTGGCCCCTGGGCTGGAATAACACTACCTCCTTCCTCCCTTTGCCTCACCAAGCCTTGTTTTGCTGGTTGGTTTGTTTTCAGCTCCTTCATTACCTGTGTAAACTTTCTGCATTAAATTCCCTCTTCAAGGCAAGTGCTAGTGAGGCAAGGCAGGCTTTTCTGGGAGTTCAGGGAGAAACACTTGAAGAAATTTCCATTTACCTTGTTAGGCCCTGATTGAAACCTCTCCCCAACCCCTTCAATGAACTTATGAAGTAACCAAGGCCAAGAGGGGTGTGCTTTGAACAAAAAAAGGCTCAGGGATACTTAGTTGTCAGTGACTGGTCTAGGTTTCTCAGTTTCTGTCCTCCACACCTCTGCAAAATATGGCAGGAAATGCTTCCTTTTTAGTTTCAATCCCCCTCGGGCCATCAGGAGCTTTTTAAACCTCGTTTCTGAGAGATGGAGATGTCAACTAGAATAGCCCACACTGTGACCACAGCCAGGTCACTGCCTGCTTCCAGGCTTCCGTTTCCAGCCTCCATTTCAATATTTAAGGAAACTAACATAATACAAAAATGACCATTTCTAAAAGCATTTAAAACTTTCTTTTAATATATGCAGCAAAATTCAAATCCACACGTTTTTGGACCAGATGATTTCTCAACTCTGCAAAGTAGGTTTAATTTAATAGTTATTTAAGTGTGCCATATATTTTAAATACACAGTGCTTCTGCTAATTAACACTTCATAATTTCTCAAGAGTCCCACAGGCAATAGTTACCATTTGTAAATGGTGAAAGATAGTGTCAAGAAAACGAATCCTATTTTGTTCCCAAATTGCAGCCCTGGGATATATATGAGATATCTCAGCCTTTCCCCTCTATGTGAATCAAGTGGTGAGAAGACGAAAGTGACTGCTCGGGTTGGATGCTGGGGACATGTGAGCATGGTACCAGATCAGGCCTTTGCACACAGAAGTTCTTCAAAAGGCAGACCCCCCCCCATCCGCCATGGGCCTATGGGCCAAAATTAGTCACATGGATGCATGCAGGTTAAACAGTGACCTAACAATACATGGACTCACATGCACACATTTGCACACACCTGTTACGTCCTGTGTCTGCAGAGCAAAACAGCCACAGTTTATGTGAGCCTGAGAGGCAAGGCAAGCTAACCCACAGGGATGAAGTGAGGCTGGCTTCTCTGCCCCAAATCTCACCAGGCCACTTACACAGCCTCCCCTACTTCTCTTTGCCTGAAGTTCAATCATTTGAGGATTTATTTGACTAATAATGTCTCCTCTTTTTAAAAGTCAGCACTCCAGGAAGAATGGATCAGATACAGTCACATGCTGCATGATGATTTGGTCAATTACAGACCACATATGTGATGGTGGTCCCATAAGATTATAATACTATATTTTTACTGCACCTTTTCTATGTTTACATGTGCAAATACTTACCATTGTGTTACAGTTGCCTACAGTATTCAGGACGGTCATATGCTGTAAGGTTTGCAGCCCAGGAGCAATAGGCTATACCACATTGCCTAGGTGTTTAGCAGGCTAGGTCTGTGTAAGTATACTCTCTGATTTTCCCACAATGATGAAATCACCTAACAATGCATTTCTCAAAACACAGCCCTGTCATTAAGCAACATGTGACTATATTTGTTAATCCTTCATACATCAATGTGGCCGAATGTGACAGCTTTCTTCCTGGTGCTTTGCAGACATCAGGCGCTGACAGGATGGAGAACCCAAAGAAAATATGGAGTGCTTAGGGGAATACAGGATGATGCAGGCTGCCTTACTTTATTGTAATGAGAGGCCCTGGACACCTGGCAAGTAAGGGATGCTTAGAAATTGATGGAGCACCAAAGAGAAAAGAAGGAAGAAATGTCTCTTACCCAAAGTCTGCCCAGGACTACCCTGCCTGGACAAGCTGCCACTGTCAACACCTACTACTGTCTCCGGATTGCTTCCTCTTTGGCAGAAAGGAGACATGAGCAGAAGGCTGACACTGAAGGAGGGGACAAAGGTAAGGACAAAGACCATATGCGATTAGCAGAAAATTCATTGCAGAAACTTCTTTATTGAAATCCTAAAAACAGCAAAGAACTAGATTGGGCTTTCGCCTGTCACTAGACTGGAAGTTCTAAACAGACAGAGACTTGTCTGACTTTGCGCCTCACCATATCCCCAGCACCCAGAACAGCATTCAGTAAGAGGTGCGCTCAATAGGAACTGGTTCAGTGCATGAGACGGTACACACCAAAGTGCAAGCAGAGGACACCTCAAGACCCTTCTAATCCCCTCATTCCCCAGGGCTCAATGACCATGTATGGCTGCAGAGGTCTCCTGCTGGAGTTATAGATGGGCTGCTGGAGAAAAGACAAATCCCTCTACAGACCCCATGGAGATGCACTGCTGAGTTCTGCCGTTCCCCAGGGACACTTCCTTCATTAGGCAGCACCTGCTAAATGGCTAGCCCGTATGTGTCATGTCAGGCAGTCCCACAAGAGGAGCTAGACACTGCACCAACCAGCCTTAAGTTTCCCTTAATCAAACCTTCCAATGAATGGCAGGCTCTGCACCAGAAGACACCAAATGGAAATTCTTTGGGGTGTCTTCCACCTTCCATTTTTGAGGCACCACAGGCAAAATGAAACTGCTAATATGTTTTAGGACCTGATGCCCCAAGGTAACCTTTATGGTCATATTTTCAATCTTCCCCTCCCTCCTCATTGAGTTGGGAGGATGAAGTGGCACAGGCCGCAGGGGAGAACCCAGCCATCACTCTGAAGGAAGACAGGACAAAGTGAGTGATCTGGAACCAAAGCATGAAGTTGTGTGAAAATATATAGTATGAGGCCTTTGAGTCTTCACAGTTTGCAAAATCATTTTGTCAATCAACCAGAAAGAGCTCTGGATGTAGCCAGTGACATGCCTTCCTAAAGCTCCAGATGCACGCACCTTGCTCAATGCTGGGCTTACAGTAAGTCATCAACTAATTCCTGTCCAGTTGAGAAACATGTGAATGCAATGAATATCTGGACCAATTTAGATCATATATATATGAAATAGAAAGCTTCTCCCAATCCCTGGGTATGTACTTGACCCTTGTACTATACAGAGAAGGCAGGGTACTAAGCTGGCATGGCATTCTGGGTACTGCATCACAAGGGAAAGGCACTGGACAGACGAGACCAGGGTCTAGTCCTAGATCTCCCTGACCCATCCTCAGGTGGCCCTCAGAGATGTCAGAGGTGGGCATGGAGAGGAGGATCCTGTCTGTCTAGAGCCGGAGCAGTGAGGTCCCAGGGGCTGGGAGGTTGTTGCCTCTACACAAAGAACTCAGCCAGCTAATGCCTGCTCTGAGTGGAGCCCACTGTTTGCCCGGGGAAGTCAGTGTCTTTCCTTTGGGAGATGAAGGAAACAAAGGTACTGTTTGGAGGGCTTTAGAATGCCACAGCTCACTCCTGATTATTGGGGGGAGGGGATGTGCAGGAGCTAAATTTGAGCCCCAGTGCTGTGAACTTCACAAAGGGAAAGAGTCGCTGAAACGCCTGGGGAAACAGTGCAGGGTTCTGGCCTCCATCTGTCTGTTCATACATCTGTCTGATCCGCCTTCCCCTGCTAATCAATTCTCATCTCATCACAGGCACTCTTGGCTCATAAGTTTCTCTCACAGTTTCCCATCTAGGTTACTTAGCATTCAAGGATTCCATGGTACAAAAATTAGCCACGTTTGAAAAAATTAGCTACTTTTATCAGCCCAGGGTCCAAGGGCCATCTCTATTAGATTTGGCATAGGCTACAATTTTGCAGAATCTTTTCCCTGAGCTTTTCTGGTGGCAGATGTTGCCTCTTACAGAGAGATGTGAAATCACTGCTGGCTCGTCTTCTCCCCAGTGATCCCTCGGCTGCTTTTTAAGGAGGCTTTAATAATGCATAGGAAGGGAAGGCGGTGCATGAATAAAACACCACTCCACTATCAGGACATGCTGCCTTGAAATCAGGCCTGATGGTTAAAGCAAACGGACCAGTTTTTAGAGAAAGTTTTCTGGTTTGCACCGAGCATGAGGGTTTAGATTGCAGAGCCTTTCCTGAGGATGCCATCTGACAACTGCATGTTTGAGCCAACATCAGCTTATCAAGTGTTGAGTTTAATTTCCTCCCAGCAGCCAGGCCACAGGAATCAGTGCCTGTTGAGGAAGGAAGGAAGGAATGCTTTTGATGTAGCCATTGAAAGTGGTAAGGACAAATGCATATTTGGCTGAGAACATGTCGGCTAACAAAACATGTTATCAAAAAGGTGTTCTGGGTCTGGTAAAATATATCAAGGAGCAGAAGTAATGTGGTAGAAGGGAATGAAAGATTCTATATCTGGATTCCCAATTTGCAGATTACATAACTGATGTCACTGTGCCACCTGGGAGGGTTTTAATATTGTTAATAATACAGTAAGAGCTGGCAAGTTCTCAGAAATGGCTTGCTGCAGTGATAAAGAAAGGATTGCCTTTCTTGTCCCCAAGTCCCAGTGCTTTCCACAGACACACAAAAGCCCACCCCCAGCAGCAGATGAGCAGACTTCATCTCTGTTGTCAAGGAAACCAGTCTGTTCTTAGCTCTAGAATTAGAAAGCCTGGGCCTGGCCTCAGCAGTGCCTTCCGCCCACTTCTCCTGCTGGGACCTGCTATCTCTACCCGCCCTCCACCCTGCCCCAGGGACACTGAAGACCCTTTCTCTAGCAAAATCTCTAGCACATCCCTGGAGTCGGGGCTCTATTAAAACCAACCATCGGGTTGAACAGATACATGGGGGGATAATGAGTTTACATAGAAAGGGAAAGGACAATTGGCAAGGATCTGGGACAACAGCCAAGTGATTGACCCATGTTATAGGGAATGGCTTAGGGAAGCAGAATTGGCCACTCAGTGCAAGCCCAGCACTTTCTCCCTCCAAAACATCTACCCCAACCCCACACTCCCACACGCGCACATACACACACACACACACACACACACACAGGTTGCTCTAGATGACAGAAGTAGCCCATTGACATCACCAATGGACCAGACCTGGCACTCTGGCCTGCCCCAGAGAAGCCTTTTGGGATAAAAGGCCTGGGTAAAATGCTCCCAGGTCAGAGCATTTAGAGATTCAGGGGTAGCACACTGGTCTGGAAAGAGAGGAGAGAAGACCCCAATGTCACTACTACCGAGGAATGGGGAACTGAAATGGAAAGGAAACAGAAAGACAGAGGAGTGAGCCAGCCATTGGCAAGAGAGGAGAGAGAATGTCCAGTATATTTGGGGATATGCTCTGCAGAAAAGGGTGGGTGAGAAATTAAAGGGAGCTTGGACATGGTACCCATTCAGGACAGTCTTACCCAAAAAGCAACCATGTGCTTGATTCTCTGAATCCCCCAAGACAACCATGTCTGTGCCCTTTGCAAATTTAGTACCATCTAGCTTGCACTGCACCTTGTTGAATAAGTGTATTATCTGTCTTTTTAAACCAAGAGCCCTGGAAGAACAACTTGCATGTACAAGGGGCTAGTGAGGGTTTGTCTTCATGAATGACTGAATCCTGATTTTAGACACTGTGAAATCACCTACATAAAGTGTTCAGGAGTTTGAAGTGATTATGAGAAAAAAAAGTTAAACTGTTATCTCTAAAATTTCAAACAATATTAGATTTTCACTTCTAGTGCTTTCTCCGACCGTCGCAGTTACTACAATTGCCTTATTATTATTAATCATGATGGTGATCATTTTTTTTGTCAGCACAGGGAAGGTACAATGAGACACCCAAACAGAGAAAAGAAGGGAAAAAGAGTGCCCTCTAAATGAAACCCTGAGAACACACACGATGTTTGGGGGCAGAGATTTGCATAATGATTAACTGAAAAGAAAATGGCTCCTCAGCTACTTGGACTAGATGCTGATCTGACAGTGTATTAGCACATCAAAACTCCATCACACACCAGGGTCGGCCCTGGAGGGATGTTATAGTCATGAGGGCACAGTTCACACAACCCCAAATTTAAGGTATCTCAAATCTTTTGCTAGAATTTCTCAAACACTGTGAAGAATAGAGAGACCCTAGGGGAGCTTTTAAAAATTTCCCTTTTCCTCTCTGATTTGCTGCACCCACATACACAGTTACCTCCATGCCTTTTTCCTCAAACCTCAACCTCCCCATCCCTAAAATTTCCTCTGCCCCAGCCTGCTTGCTCTGCCTTTGTTCCCTCCTCCCTCCCTCCCTCTTTCCCGACAAACTCAGTGGCATTGTGCAAATGTAAAAGCTCATTCCACATATCCTTGCTTGATCCCACACCCCTGCTCACCTCTCCTTCCAAGCCCAGTCCCCCGCTTTCTTTCTTTTTTCTTTTTTTGAGATGGAGCCTCACTCTGTCGCCCAGGCTGGAGTACAGTGGCATGATCTTGGCTCACTGCAACCTCCGTTCAAGCAGTTCTGCCTCAGGTGCCCACCACCACACCCAGCTTTTTTTTTTTTTTAATAGAGACAGGGTTTCACCATGTTGGCCAGGCTGGTTTCAAACTCCTGACTTTAAGTGATCCGCCCACCTTTGCTTCCCAAAGTGCGGGGATTACAAGCATGAGCCACCACGCCCAGCCCATATTCCCCCACTTTATATTGCACAAGCCTGACCAGACAGTTGTGCCTTTCCCCCATCAGGAGGGCACAATGGGGCAAGAAAGAAGCCCTTTACTCAAAACCAGAGTCTCTAACTGCTGGGGGGCAGAAAGGCTGAGAACAATCAGATAGAGGGTATGACTTGTCTCCCATCACATAAAGACTATATTACAAAGAAGGAGAATTGGGCAGATATGATGGCATAAAGGAGAGAGTCCAAGATGTACTAGTTGGATTGGCACTGGAATAAGGGGTGAGCCAGGTGGGCAGATGCCTGGAGTCCTAATCATCAAGTAGTGCTAAAATATCAGCCTAAAGGAGAAACACAGCACTGGTTAACTTGGGTTTCTGGATATGACTCCTCACATGGTGGTGACATTTAAACTGGTTCTGTTCCTATCGAGTAGACAGAAAACTTATGATCGCTCCTCACCTGTACTGATTTAGAATTTTAAAGTATTTTTGCAAAATGACCCTCTAGGTTTCATGGTATAAGCATGAGAGGTCCCTGAAGTCTGCAATAACATTCAGCTGAAATTTCTAAACCACATAAGACATGTACTAAGATAAGTTATTTAGCTTATTAGATAACTTCTAGAACTTTTCATATACTTTTCAAGAAGCTGCCTAGTTCAGAAAATCTTATTAATGTTTTCTGAAGAGAAATCCATTTTTCCTCACTCTGTGTTGGACATAAAGAGAACCTATTGCTGCACACTGTGGGGTTTGTTTTTGTTTTTGTTTTTGAGACGGAGTCTCGCTCTGTAGCCAGGCTAGAGTGCAGTGGTGCGATCTCAGTTCACTGCAACCTCCACCTCCTGGGCTCAAGCAATTCTCCTATCTCAGCCTCCCGAGTAGCTGGGACTACAGGCGCACACCAGCATGCCCAGCTAATTTTTGTATTTTTAGTAGAGACAGGGTTTCACCATGTTGCCCAGGATGGTCTCAATCTCTTGACCTTGTGATCCACCCACATCGGCCTCCCAAAGTGCTGGGATTACAGGCATGAGCCACCGTGCCCGGCCATTGTTTTTTTTAAGTTGAATGAATGCTCAAATAATACGAGCTTCTAGGTAAGCAGAATCATTAGTCCAGGAGAGAAGGAGGGAGCAGCCATTATAAAAAGGCTTGTTCTGATCCCATCTCCTGAAAAATTCTGATTGTGATGCAGCTTGTCACATCCACACGAGGCCAAAAGAGCACAAGTGGTAGGTAAAACACTACAGCCTGCCTCCAATCTTCACTACCACTCTTTTGAGTGAAATTATTATCCTCCTTTTATAGAAAAGGAAAGTGAGACCCAGTGAGCTTTAGCAACTTGCTCAGGAGCACATAGCCAATAAGTGGCAGAGCTGAACATTGATCTGGGTTCATTTGATTCCAAAGCTTAGTGCACTATGAGGCCTCTTGTAGCTTCTACAGCGTGTTTAATTTTGAAAATAAATTAAACATTACTTGGGAGACATATCTATAAACAAAACAAAAATCCAATAAGGGAAGAACAGAATGTTCAAATGATTACAAATATCCCAAGAAATTCTAGTTTAGGATGTTGTCTAGCTAGTGATCCATGAGTCAACCTCCCCTAAGTTTTTACTAAGAACCAATGTCAACTCACACACGAAATTAGATCATAACCCATAAGAACCCCAAAAATGAAGACTGACAATTAGCCTAAGGCCAGAATGATGGATGAACATTTGCTCATTGAGACCTATGAGACTGAAAAGAGAAGCATGAAAAGTGATTTATGTAGACCCTTGTCTTTGCTACTTGGAGGAGAGAAAGCTCATCAGCTGAAGGATGAAGCTTTATTCCTCCCTCACTGCCTGCCTTCTAGCTCAGGGTCTGTAACCTCCAGAAAACTGAGCAACCTTCCCACTGTGATACAGAAGTTATTCCTTGAGAGGCCAGAGCCGTTTCACACATGTATTGCCTCATGCTTCATCTGTACCAAGACTGCAGTGCTGGTCATGCAGCATGGCCAGGGACAGATATGGATTCCAATGCTGTATTGAAGCCAGAGATTTAAAGACACACATAAGAAGTGCCTGTGACAGGCTGGGTGTGGGAGTCAGACAAAATCCACCTCTAGGCTACTTGTGAAGAGATGTATCTATGATGAAGTCATAAAATATTACTTATAATAATTAGCTGAGCCATACGCATAAGATTGAAACTGGACCCCTTCTTTATACCATATACAAAAATCAACTCAAGATGCATTAAAGACTTAAATGTAAAACCCAAAACTATTTAAAAAAAAAAACCTGGAAGACAACCTAGGCAGAACCATTCTGAACATAGGAATGGGCAAAGATTTCATGACAAAGACGCCAAAAGCAATTGCAACAAAAGCAAAAATTGACAAATGAGATCTAATTAACTTAAGAGCTTTCCATCTTGCAGCCAAAGAAACTATTAGGAAAGCAAACAGACAACCTACAAAATGGGCAAAAAAATTTGCAAACGGTGTATCTGACAAAGGTCTAATATCCAGCATCTATAAGGAACTTAAACAAATTTACAAGTAAAAAACAACTCCATTAAAAAGTGGGCAAAGGACATGAAGACACTTTTTAAAAGATGACATACATGTGGCCAACAAGCATATGAAACAAAGCTCAGTATCACTGATCATCAGAGAAACGCAAATCAAAACCACAATAAGATACCATCTCACACCAGGTCAGAATGCTTATTAAAAAGTCAAAAAATAACAGATACTAGCAAGCCTGCAGAGAAAAGGAAACACTTTTACAGTGTTGATGGAAGTGTAAATTTGTCCCAACCATTGTGGAAAGTAGTGAGAAGATTCCTCAAAGAGCTAAAAGCAGAACTACCATTTGACCCAGCAAGCTCATTACTGGTATATACCCAAAGGAATATAAATCATTCTATCATAAAGACACATGCACACATATGTTCATTGCAGCACTTTTCACAATAGCAAAGACCTAAATGCCCATCAGTGGCAGATGGGACAAAGAAAATGTAATTGACACACACACATACACACACACACACACACACACACACACACACTATGGAATACTATGCAGCCATGAAAAAGAATGAGATCATGTCCTTTGCAGGGACATGGATGAAACTGGAGGCCATTATCCTTAGCAAACTAACACAGGAACAGAAAACCAAACACTGCATGTTCTCACTTACAAGTGGGAGCTAAATGATGAGAACACATGCACACAAAGAGGGAAACAACAAACACTAGGGCCTACTTGAGGGTGGAGAGTGGGAGGATGGAGAGATCAGAAAAAAATAACTGTTGCATGCTAGGCCTAGTACCTGGGTGGTGAAATAATCTGCACAATAAATCCCTGTGACACAAGGATAAATCCCTATGTCACAAACTTGCACATGTACCCCTGAACCTAAAAGAAAAGTTAAAAAAAAAAAACTAAAATAAGTAATAAAATAATTAGCTCAAAAAATACACACAAGGAAAAAATAAACTAAGGCTTACAATATTTACATCAGAGACAATAAAAGTCAAGGTTAAAAAAGCTCTAAACGATTCAAAACATTTTTATATTGGAAAAAAGTAAATCCCACAGTGAAACTATCATATTGAACTATTATGCACTAAATAACATAGCACTGGATTATATATGTAAAGCAAAAACTGTTGAGAATCAGTAAGAAAATAACAGGATCATAGGAATAATGGATTACCGTAATACGCTTGTCAGTCCTTGAGAAAGAGGCTTAAAAAGAGGATAGGAGAATACAAGAAACCTGAATCGGTTGACTAATTAAAGGTATCCCTCCTCACTATTCACAATCTCACAATACAAACTCAGAAACCTAATAGATTTGGGTGGCAACAGTTACATTACAGTAAGCAATTTCACTGCAAGCATGCAGAGCAGAGTAATATGCTAGTTAAAAACAAAACACCTCAGCTAACAATTTCTTCATTCTAGAAGAAGCATCATTTGTCCTCAGGGAGAGAGCAGGGTTTTTGTTACCTTGTTTTTTGTGGGTTTTAGTCTAAGACATTTTTTATTTTTATTTATTTATTTTTATTTTTTTGAAACAGGGTCTCACTCTGTTGCCCAGGCTGGAGTGCAGTGGTGCAATCACAGCTCACTGCAACCTCCGCCTGCTGGGTTCAAGCAATTCTCCCACCTCAACATCCCGAGTAGCTGGGAGCACAGATGTGCACTGCCATGCCCGGCTAATTTTTGTATTTTTAGTAGGGACAGGGTTTCACTGTGTTGGCCAGGGTGGTCTCGAACTCCTGGCCACAAGTGATCCACCCGCCTCGGCCTCCCAGAGTGCTGGGATTACAGACATGAGCCACTGTCCTTGGCCTTGGTCTAAGAAATTTCTTGATAGGTCCTTTAAAATATGAAAAGTGAGTTCCTGCCTCCCTTGTCAACTCTCACAAATCTTGATGCAGGAGAGGATGATTTAAAAAAAAAAAAAAAAAAGATAAATTGCCCTGCAGGGAAAGTTACCAAAATTCAGCAAGTGGGAAAATAATGGGAGATGGAAGGAGAGTCAGGAGCATGAAGACAAGAACATGGCAAAGAACAGTGGCTTACAGAAAGGAACAGTCAGTGAGAAACTCCCTGTGACGATGAATGGTCAATACATTTTGAGAATCACAGATATCCGACATTGAATTTAAAAGTTGTTTACAGCCTTCTACTATAATTAGCTTCTGATATGCCCAGTCCTTTGATTAAAAGTCTGACGTGCAGAAGGGCTTTGTGTTAGTGGTGCTTTGGGAGAATAAAGGAGAAAGGACAGTGAGGGCAAATGTATTAACAAAGAGGGCAGCTCCTTTGGGAGGCAAGCTTTTAAGTGTGACAGATGCTGTTGTTCACCAGTATGTGTTTCCTCTCTACTTTGGCGTACAGGAAAAGATGACATTTCCCCACCCTATTCTAGGTCAGCATTCCCATGCGTCTTTTTCTGGTCAATAAAATATGAATGCAAGTTCTTCTGGGAAGAAGCATGTTAAAGCCTTCCTCTCCTCGTGCTGCAGTCACCAGCAATTTCCAGATGATGACAACTCCATCAGCTAAATCTCTGAGTGAGGAAGACATGGGACAGAACCCCCCCACACACTGAACCTCAATGGACATGTAACAGGAGCAAGAGATAAATTTCTGTTGTGTTCAGCCACTGAAATCATATGGTGTCTTGGTACTGCGGTCTAATACCAAGGTCATATCCCAGCTCCTCCCCTACACATCCCACCCAGCTGTGGGATCCCAGGCAAATCCATTAACCCATTTTGACATTTCTCTAATCAACAATAAAATGAAGATGTTGGACTGGATTGGAAGTTTTCAAACTGTGTTCCAAGAACCTGGAAGTTTCCAAGAGGTACATCAGGGGTTCTGCAAGCATTTGATTCAATCTGTTTTAACTATTTGAAAGACCATTATACACTACACCTTTAATAGTCCTAATTCAAATACATCAGAGACTACCAATACCTTGTGCTCATTCTTCTTTTCCTTGAATTCAGAATAAACTGTCCCTGCCTGTGAAGATTTAAGAACTGCCCGAAACATGTTTTTGGTTAAGAAAATGCTATTTCTGAGCTAGTTGTTTTTTAGAGACCAAAGCCCATTTATGTCTGCTCACATGAAAATGTATAATCAAGTACATCATCAGAGAAAAGATTCACTGGGCCCAGTGAAACACCAGAAACAGCTCAGCTGCATCTGCTTGGAATCAGCTCTTGACAAGGCAGAACTAAGTTGCAGGTGTTCTTAGCTAACTTTTAATATTTATACATATTATTTATTTTAGATGAAGTGAAATCATTTCCCTTTAAAAAATAAATGGACTGCTGGTTGAAGAGAAGGAAATTTATTTATTAATTTATTTTCCGAGACAGAGTCTTGCTCTGTCACGCAGGCTGGAGAGCCGTCACACCACCTCGGCTCACTGTAACTTCTGCCTCCTGGGTTCAAGCAATTCTCCTGCCTCAGCCTCTTGAGTAGCTGGGATTATAGGCGCCAGCCACCA
Source organism: Cacajao melanocephalus (assembly GCA_963573385.1). Taxonomy (NCBI): domain Eukaryota; kingdom Metazoa; phylum Chordata; class Mammalia; order Primates; family Pitheciidae; genus Cacajao; species Cacajao melanocephalus. Next base: position 100,841 of record CAUYLG010041630.1, read on the forward strand.
CACCCGGTTAATTTTTGCATTTTTAGTAAAGATGGGGTTTTACCACGTTGGTCAGGCTAGTCTCAAACTCCTGACCTCATGATCCACCCGCCTCAGCCTCCCAAAGTGCTGGCATTACAGGCGTGAGTCACTGCACCCGGCCTGAGAGGGAATTAAAAAACATATATATATATATATATATATATATATATATATAAAATATATATATATATATATATATAAAATATATATATATGATGATGCCTACAATCAAAGTGATGGAGTTCAAGGTGAAACATCAAGTCAGACGCAACTGGTACCTATTAGTTCTTCAACTCTTGTTGCTTGTAGAACAACAGTGGATGAAATAAGAGGAATGCCACAAAGAAAAGAACATACAGTAGTCATTATCTGTCTTTGGGGCTCACCTTTTAGGGCAGTACAATCCACTCAAGCCCTTGATGTGCTCCGTATATATAAAACTGGCAAAGAGTTCTATGTTCCCTGCCATAGAACATCATTTGGACAGCACCCAGGGAGCCTACAAATGAGGTCCCCGACTATACTTACATACATCTTAATGTTATTTTTTTAAGCTATGTGATATTATTTGTTAATGTATGTTTACCTTGCCCATGAGGGAGAAACACATGCTCTCTTTGAAAATGTTATTAAATCCTATCCTATGGATCCTATGTTATAGATGTGTTAAGTGAGAATCTTGCTTCGAAAATATTAATATTTCCGTTGGATAGCACAGTGCACTCAGGAATCCAAGACTGTATTTAATGAATTAGCTAAGGAGGTCAAAATTATCACAGCGAAGTCACATCTTATGACAGATGGGTTAGAGCCCATAGCCTGTCAGTAAGGTCAATATTGGCTGGAGTCAAAATTATCCTTGAACACCTCCTCGGCGGACATGAAGAATAGAGCGTGGCTCTCCATGCATCGCCCCACACAGAACTGTGCATGTGTAACTGGGTAAGATGTACAGTAGCCTATGACTCATAAAAGGACATATGCAAAATATAATTCAGTCGTATTTTTACTCCGTTTCTCTAGGAGCTGGACTATCATGAAAGAAATGTGAGCATAAGGCACCTCTGGTCTAAAAGAAATGTTCAGCATTTCACAGAGGAAGAGGCAGTATCTTATAGCTGTCTCCTTTCTCCAAGATGCTTTGTATGTAACTGTCAGTCAGGTGATTTATAAGGGACAATATCTGCTTCAAAGCACTTAACATTGGTAGAAGAAGAGAAGAAAATGTTTCTTTCTTCTCAACAAGTGTGTAACATTTCAAAGAAGTTTGTAAAATTCTGAGATACTTGCCAGGTCTATTTAAAATTACATCTGGTTTGAGAAACCCAGAGTAGAGGCTTCCTGGAAGCTGTGGCAATACCATATTTAAAGTCATCAAGTCTTGTAAGGAAAAACAAGAGTCGATAATGAAACAGGAAGAAAACAGTGTTCCAGGCCAGAGCTCTATAGCATGTACAAAGGTCCTGTGGTAGATCAGAGCATAGAGTATGAGGAATTTAAAAGAAGGCTAGTGTGGCCAGAGCAGAGCTGAGGAGCCTAGAGGGGCCAGCAGGGATGACATGTGGCAGCCAAATCATGCTAGGTCATAGCCATCCAGTAAGCCATTTACTCATTCATTCATCAATCAAATATTTACCTTGTATGTGTCAAACACTGTTCTTGGTGCCAGGGGAGACACAGCAGTCAACAGGCTAGGTAAGGAGCTTATTTTTAGAGTTTCCATCCTAAATGGATAATGCATCCCACCCTCTTAAAACTCAGAGTAATTAAGAACTATGAAGAGAATTAAAATAGGGCAACATATTCACCATTTGGTAACCACCATGGGAATAATCGGAATTGGCAAAATTTGAATAAACCCTATAGATTAGATAATAGGATTGTACCAATGTTAATTGCCTGGTTTATGAAAGGTTTGTCGATGTTAATTGTCTAGTTTACAATTACTAAAAATTGTATTGGGTTATTATGTAAGAGAATGTCTTTGTTTTCGGGAAACACACACTAAAGTATTTATTAAAGCATTATATCTGCACTTCATTCAAACGGTCCAGAACTAAATTGTGTGTATGTGTTTGCGCAGCTGTATGTATGTACAATACATACAGATACACTGAGACAGGGAGACAGAAGGAAAATGCCCCCTGAAGAGGTGGAACTTAGGTTGAGATATAAATGACATGAAAGGGCATTCCTAGTGCAGGGAACAGCTAATGCTAAGGCTCGAAGGCTGGACAGTGCTTGATGGATGAGTTAAGGAGTAGAAAGAAGTCCATTGTGGCTGAAGCTGAGTGGCAAAGGGTAAGGTCTGTGAGATTCCAGCACAGAGGAATTCTGCCTTTTTTCTAAGAATAATGAGAAACATTAATGGGCTTTAAATTGGAGGATAGCAAGGTTCCATTTGCATATTGAATGCTCACAGTGAAAAATAGAATGGGGATAGGGCACTAGTGGGCGTGTGAGGGTCAGTTAGAGGCAGCAGCAGATGTTCAGGCGGGGATGATGGGGCTTAGACTCAGGACTTGAGGGAGCTGGAGAACCGTGGATAGGCTTGGGATGTTTAGGAGACAAAAACAAACAGAACAAAACAAAACGCAGGACTTGGTGGTGACCTAAATGTACCTCTAGTTGTCTTCTTTCGAGCACTGGATCAGTTAATGGGACTGAACTTAAGATTTCAAGGTGAACTATTAAAGTGCCCCAACCCCATTCTTGCCATAGGGTGGTGGTTGTTTTGTTTCTGATTCCCACACTCCTTTCTGGACAGTGCCACAAAGTACAGAATCAGAGGAGACAGAACAAGTTAAGATGTGAGAGAAGGCCTTCAGAGTGTGAACGTTGTACTTAGATGTGAAGGGGTTGGGTCTCCTCCTGAGATGCAGGCCGCCTCTCTGAGGTCACAACATCCCCACACAGAACAGAAAAATGGCATGTGCTGGAGGAGCGGGAAAGGCAGGAGATTCCCATCCAAAGCCGGATTACAGCCTCACTAAAAATCCTCCGAGGAGAGCAGCTGGGAATGGTAGATTGCTTGCCCCTCTTTCTTGAGAAAGCACAGCAGATGCTTTTTATATAATGTCCAATTACTCCAAGCAATGTTACCATCTTTATGATTAATCAGTTTATATAATCAGGGACATATGTGAGGTGGTATCCAAGGACAACAAAAGATCCTGCAGACAGGAGATAAATTGAGTCCAACCCCTGCAGCCAGTAGTTAGAGAAGCAGATTAACTGTATATATTACATAAATATAACTCAATGTAAGCTATTTTCAAAATAAGGACTGTTTTTAATCTAAATTCACTGTGAAACAAACCTGTTTTTTAAACCCACAGGTTATGTAATTGATGGGGAAAAGTTGTAAATAATAGATATCCCTTTTTTCAGAACTCAATAATGAGCTAGTGAGACTGTCATTGTGATAACGACTTGTAAAATAAGCACCCAATAAATAAAATAGCTTTTGTGATTAAAGGGCTTCTTCCAAGAAGGAATCGAACCAAGCAGGAGTATTCCAACTTGCTTTGTAAGGCCCAGCTCAAATGTAAACCCCTTTGTGAGATTTTCTCTGATCTGTGGAGCAGAACTAATAGGCCTCTCCTATGAGCTCTGAGGGCACTCATCAGTGGGTGGTGGAATTATTTATCATGGTAACTCTCTCGAATAGTTCTCTTTGATTACAGTACCTAGCATAGTACTCAGCTTCCTTTTCCTTTTGGAGCTTTAAAGAATATGCAGACATTAAAAGCATCAGTAGTAGTATAGCTTGTAGCTGCTAATACAAAACATTCAAGGGATCAGACACTTACTCCAAACATTAACCCTTTAGTCCCCACAACCTTAATGAAGTAGGTACCAAGATGAGGGAGAGGTGAGTAGACATGTGCAAGTTCCCATTCCTAGTAATTGGGGCAATTCCTAGTAACTCACGCAGTCTGACTCTACCACCTCCCCGAAAGGGCAGGATGTGCAAACACCGGCCTGGGAGGGAAAATACCTGGAATCAAGTTTGTATTTGGTAGTTTGTCAGCTGTGTAGCCTTAGGATACTCACTGAGCCCACTAGCCTCTGGGATTTTTCTGCCTCCCCAGAGTTCAGGTCTCATAAACACTCACTGGCAAGACAGCAACAGCCCCTCTGCCTGGCCTTCCCACCACGGACCCACAGCCTGGGCCTGCCAGGTTAGCATCTGAGCCAAATGTTTTTGATGGGACAAATGTTTTTGGATAGATTTACTTAGACATCATTGTTCTCCAAATGTCTTTACTCTTCTCACAGTTTTTGAAAACTGGGCTAAGTGTTGAGAGACAGTAAACATTTAGCAAATGGTCCCTGCACTCCAGGAGCTAAGAGTCCAATATGTTTTTAAACAAGAAAGCTGAACCTCAAGATTACAATTCAGAGCCATAAGGTAAGTGCTCTCCCATCATGCTACATGCTCTCCCATTATGCCTCATGCTTTCCCATCATGCCACATGCTCTCCCATCATGCCAAGTGCTCTCTCATTATGCCTCATGCTTTCCCATCATCCCACGTGCTCTCCTGTCATGCCAAGTGCTCTCCCATCATGCCTCATGCTTTCCCATCCTGCCACAGCACAGTCACTCAGGCAAGAGAAACCCATCCTATCTTCTGCTACATAACCCTTCTCTTTATATCTTCTGCACACATTTTGTGTCCAGGGATAGTATCTCTTTTATGGGTCAGTGACTTCGGAGCCACTTATAATCTCAGATTGACCTTTCTGAAACATTACTCAGTGGAAATTTGAAAACAAATTGTTTAGTTTGTACTCGATGGTATTACAATTTGAAATTCAATTGTTTTTTGTATAGTAGGTCAACAATCGAAATGGTACAAAGACATTTGCTCTTTTCAGCTGCCTCCTTTGTATATGAGGCTTTATGTGATCTGTACTTTCTGGAAAATTTATAATGGCATAAATTTTTTATGGTTTAAAAAAAATCTTAACATATTATTTCTGATAGGAAAAACAAGTATTGTTTTTTTAATCTTTGCACCTAGAACCAAAAAAAGAGCTTGTGGTCACAGCAGGTTATGGAGTTGACATAACCTCCACATTGTTTTTCTCTCGGGACACCATGCCCTCACTTATGAAGAAAATTTCTGTTCTGAAGTTTGACATGATTGCCTTATCATGTGGGTCCTGCCCTCCTCCTCACCCCAAGTACTTAGAGGTAAAATTAGAAATGTCACATATTCAAACACTGGTAAAAAAAGGAATCCTTTTTTGGAATCTATTCTGTTTCTCTGTATAGCTATCATTGACATTATTATTCATTGAAGTAAGCTGAGTTATGCTGCAGTAACTAGACTCCTTCTCTCTGGTCTTGTGTGGCCTCTCTGACCACTTAAGGTAAAACAAGGAAAACTAAAAGACAAAGACCTTTATGGCTTCTCCTGCCACAATAGGCTCCTCATAGCATGTCCGTTTTATCTGGATCCAAAGCAGAGCACTTCCTACCTGGGAATGGAGGCTTGCTCTTTGGCTCCCCTGGTGATTAGAATGTATGACCACAGAGGTGATCATTGAAAACCCCTGCCACTGACAAGGTCCTCTGAGCCACTCTATAGCATCCATTGTCTTTGAGAAGGTGAAAGCCTCTGTCTTTTCAGGACTGAAAATGTTGGCTAAAAGAAAGCATTGCTTCTATGATGCATTTCAAGTATATTACTTTAAACGTGGCAGCTATATGTCCAAAGGATTTTGGAGGTTTGTAGAGAGGTTAAGTCCCAAATGCCATTGTAGCACATTAAAGAAAATGAAATTGGCTTAGGAGTACAACACAGTTCAAGCCATTATGTAATTTAAAAGGCACGTAGTGCAGCAGTGAGCTATATGACTATGGGCACATTTAAACTGCTTGAGCTGTACTGAACTAACTCAGTACAGATCTTGCTTAGCAGGATCAAACTTGGAGGCTGTATTAGTCCGTTCTCATGTTGCTATGAAGAAATACCCAAGACCGGGTAATTTATAGAAATAAGAGGTTTAACTGACTCTCAGTTCTGCATGGCTGGTAAGGACTCAGGAAACTTACAACCATGGCAGAAGACAACTCTTCAGAAGGCGGCAGAATAGTGATGGGTGCTAGCAGGGGAAATGCCAGAGGCTTATAAAACCATTAGATCTCATTAGAACTCACTCACTATCACGAGAACAGCATGAGGGAAACTGCCCCCATGATTCAATTACCTCCCACTGGGTCCCTCCCATGACACATGGGGATTATGGGATTATAATTCAAGATGAGATTTGTGTGGGGACACAAAGCCAAACCATATCAGAGGCTGATGCTACAAACCTAGAATTGCATAGGAAGCACGCTCTTGTGAAGGACAGTTAGGACAAATATTTAACAAGGGCAACTTCCTGGTTACTAATGCCACAGGAAGTTATTATGTGTGGCAGTCACTGCTAGCTAGGCAATCTTCATCTCCCCTTCTTCCTCCCTAACAAAACCTCAATTTCATTCAGGGAACAATATGGCCAGCTAAAAAAACCTGCATTTCCCAGCTTTCCCTGAAGCTAGAAGCAATCATTTGATATAGTATTGGTCAATAATGTGTAACCAGAAATCTTCTGGGAATTTCTGAGAAAGTCTAATTTCTTGATGGAAATACTATCCTTTTCCCTCACCTCTTCCTCCTCCTTCTCTCTATCTAGAAGGTAGTTAAAGGCTGGAAATGGAGTAGCTGCAAACTTTCAAGATAAAGAATACCACCTGTAAAGCATGGCAGAGCAGAGAGACAGGAGCCTGGCACATGATGCCATAAGGAGCCGCTGCACCAGCCCCAGGTTGCCAACCCCTGGACTTTCTAGGGAAAAGAAATAAGCCCCTATTTGGCTAAGCCACTATGGCTAGGTTTCTGCTTCATGCAGCTGGAAGCAATTCTTAACCAATATAGAGTGTTATACAGACAAAAGGCTTTCCTGTCCAATCAGTTTGGGAATCAGTAAGGTAAACACATGTCCTTGTTACAGGACCTTTCTGAGCCTTTTATATCGTAGGTGCCTGATGATGCTCTTGAGAGGAAGGCCAAGTACAGTGTCTCCCAAATTTTATTGACCATGGATACTTTTATTTCATGTTACATCTCTTGGGAATAATGTCCCACCAAATATACCTTAGGAAACAATGCTCCAAGTATGCCCACGCTCATGCTCACTCTTTCATTTTCTTTCTCTCAACCAAGGAAACATCATGCTTTTCCAGGATGTACAAACATAAATTTTTAGCAAATGTTGAAACATATAACTCTCCTAAAATTCATGTCCCCACAGTGTCTCCCAACAATTCATATCCACCTGAAACCTGTGAATTTGTCCTTATTTAGAAGGAGGATCTTTGCGGACGTAATCAAGTGAAGATGAAGTCATAGTGAATTAGGGTAGGTCCTAAATCCAGTGGTCAGCATCCTTATATGGAATGGGAAGCTTTAGTCATCAAAGTCACAGAAGAGACAGACACACACAGAGGAGAAAACCATGTGATGACAGAGGCAGAGACTTGGCATTCCTGGCAAGCCAAGGCATGGCAAGAATTACTGCCACCATACAAAGGTAAGAAGAAACAGGGACGGAGTACCCTAGAGCCTTTAGAGGGAACAGGGCCTTGTCAACAGTTTGATTTTAGACCCCTAGCCTTCAGAATTGAGAGAGAATACATTTATTACTTCAGGCACTCCTGGGGAACTAATATACTTTGTAGCATTATAACAATGTCTAAATTACTATAACTTTTTCCTGTGTCCAGGGATGAGAATTAAGGGTCAACACTGAGACCTGGCCATGTAGAGAAACTGTCTCCCCCAACCCCAGCTCCTCCATCATATTTACATTCTTATAAGGAATTGATATTCTTCCTGTCACTTTCCCTTGAAATCAAATAGCATCTTGAAAACTCTGACATTAAAATGGGAGACGCTGATATCTGAATAGAAATGCAGTAAAAAAAATTTTTCTGGAACCTTGAATTTGCCATTAATCAGCTGCCTTACCTTGGATCAGTCCCTCATCTTTCTCAGCTTCATGTGTCTGATTTCTAAAATGAAGAGGTTGGACTGAAAGATCTATTTGATCTCTTCCACTTTGACACTTTGGAATTCTGGTGGGAATGTTTGAGGTGTGTAACAGTTGATGCTTGTTACTCAGTAACCTAAAGACAGGCTGGGCTGGTTGGGTGAGGTCAGAGCAGCAGGCCCTTACTAACACTTAGGGTACCTTGTTAGCTTTTCTGAGTTCACTTATATATAAAAATCTTACTTCCTAGGATGTCTCTTTGAACTAAACTAGAAATAGGAATGCAATGTTATGTTTGGTATTACGTTTGCCTTGGCATATTAAAAGCCCTAAAAGAGAGGATTCTTTTGGAGGACTGTGATAGAAATTACCAGGACAAAAATGAATGTGTCTCCCTTTCCCATTCTTAAAAGAAACTTAAACTCATAAAACTAGGTTAATTATTCACATTACAAAAGATGTCATTATTTGATGAACAAGGTTACTAAAGATTTCCTTTTCAATCAATGGCATAGCAAAGTAGTTGCCTAACTGCTCTTCTCCAATCTAAACAACTCAATTCTTTTAGACTTTGGTCATATGAGCTTGTTTCCATCTATTTGACTATTTAGGTTCCTTTATCCTGAGCACCAGTCATTTATCATCATACACTGTAACTGTGATAACCAGCACAGAGCACAGTATTCTCAGAATCAAGAAAAAGGAAACTGAAGAAAAGGAACACATCTTGGAGCTTAAAGTCATTCTCTCAATATATCCCACCAGTTCCAGAAAATGTGAGCATATGATGGGAAATATAAGAGTCTCCGCTTTTCACAAGGACACACAAGATACAATGTGTTAGCAAGGCACATCATGACATGGTAATTAGCAGACATAAACATTTTTGATGCCTTAAATGCAAATAGCCTTTGTCAAAAATGCTTTGAAGCCAAAGGCGCTACAAATTCTGTAACACACACACCCTTTGGACATTTGCAACACACACACCCTTTGGACATTTGCCAATGGACATCTGCAATGTCATTGGCGCCTAACAAGGACACAGAAACTCTAATTCTCTAAGTATATTGATAGCATTATTGAGTATTATATTTACAACAAGGGAGAAAAATAAACCAAAATAATAAATTGGGTTTTTTTTAGGTAATAAACTGCAGGTCTATGTAGGGTTACCTAAAAGTAAGTTATAAAGTTTATTCATGTATTCATTACACAAATAATTATTTATTGCCTTTTATTTGTCCACTTTTCGTATCCAAAAAAGAATAATAATACCATCTACCTCATAGGGTTATCGTGATTAGATTTTAAACACTTATATCATTAACACAGCCTGACATATAGGAAGTACTAAATAAATATCATCTACTACTATTATAATGGAGCCAAGTACAAAGATCTGGGATATGTTTTGGAGGACTGAACCAACAGAATTTGCTGACAGACTGGATGAAAAAGTGAAGGAAAGAGAAACCAAAGACAACTCTAAAATCTTTGGCTTGAGCAACTGGGATAATGACTTAAGGAAAATGCAGAGAGAAATGGTTTGAGTAATGAAATCAAGAGCTCTAATAGGGTCATTTAGTTTTGATCCGAGATGCCTGTAAGACATCCACATAGAAATGTCAAGGAAGCAGTTGAGTATACAGGTTCTCAGCAGTCTACCCAACACTACTGGAAGTAAGATCCAGAGACCAGCAACATCAGCATCACTGAAAGCTTATTGGAAATGCAAATTCTCAGGCCCTACTCCAGACCTATGAGACTGGAATCTACATTTTAACAGGATCCCCAGGTGACCAGTGTGTACAGTAAAGTTCCAGAAGCAATGAATAAGAGTTCTGGGGAGATAGGGACTTTGGATTCATCAGCACATAAATGGAGTTGAAAGCCAAAGCCCAAAAGAGCTCCCCAGAGAGAGTGCATAAGGAAGGCAAAGTGGCGCAGGGCAAAGCTCTCTCACACTTGGAAGTCTGGTGGAAGAAAAGGAACTGCACAGAAGAAAAGGAGGAATAGCCAGTGAGGCAAGTGAAAACCAGGAAAGGACAGTATTCCAGGCCAGATAATCGAAACATTTCAAGAAGTGGTCAACTGTGTTGAATGCTGCTGACATATCAAGTAAGATAAGAATGGAGAAGCAGCCATCAGATTTTGCAATATGGAGGTCATCTTCAATGATCTTGACAGGAATAGCCTCAGTGCCACAAAGAAGACAAGCGTAAACAGTGGGGAACAGGAAGAGATATGGAGCAAAGGCAACTCTTTTTTTTTTTCTTGAGACGGAGTCTCCCTCTGTCATCCAGGTTGGAGTGCAGTGGTGATCTTGGCTCTCTGCAACCTCTGTCTCCCAGGTTCAAGTGATTCTCCTGTCTCAGCCTCCCGAGTAGCTGGGACTAGATGCCCGCCATCACACCTGGCTAATCTTTTGTATTTTTAGTAGAGATGGTGTTTCACCGTGTTAGCCAGGATGGTCTTGATCTCCTGACCTTGTGATCTACCCACCTCAGCGGGATTATAGGTGTGAGCCACCCGCACGCACTGTGGCAACTCTTTCAAGGAGTTTTGCTGAGAACATAACGGAGAAATGGGAGGAGGGAGGAGGGAAGAAAGAGGCTGACGATGCAGAAAAGAGAAAGGCCAACTGCAAGGTAGTTTTTGAGATGGTAAGAGGGAAAAGGGCCCAGAGCCCAGAAGAAAAGATGGCCTCTGATAGAAGCAGGGGCTCCTCAACCCAGAGCAGTATGTCGGGGACATGGGGGGCAGGGTAGGAGGGTGGGAAGCTGGGGGAGCTCCCAGTTCACTGTTTCTGTCTCTCAATGAAGTTGGAAGCACCCAGCAAGGTGGGTGGAAGGGAGAGGAAAGGAAATTTGGAGAAAAGAGGAGTGAATTTGTCATTCTGGAAAGTGGGAAAGTAAATGCCTTAGAATTGCCAGGTAGTACAGGACGCTTTTTTGAGATTTTTGGCCATGCATTTTAAAAACCCCACGCTCTCCCACAACACTTCCTCCAAAATGTCCTCATGTTCTAAAGCATAGAGGCATAAATCACAAGAAAGTACATGTCCTCCATCAACTCTCATTATTCCTGTAAGCATTTTATTACATTGAAGGTCACCGTCAGCAGAGCAAGGCTAGACAAGGGAGTCATCATAGAGCCACAGCAAGATGATGATACAAAGGGACAGAAGCCTTCCGCCCCCTCCATGAGATTTACGGCTGAGGGGTGAGGCAGGAATTAATGACCTGAAAACACAAGATGCCTCAAGGGAGGGAGTTCTTACAATTCACAAGAAGCTAGGAGATCCCTCCTGAGACAAGCGCTTTGGTAAACAACACCAAGTACTGTGAATTGCCTTTAATTGAGTTTTGAACAAGCCCAAAGTCAATAATACCTCCTTGGTTACCTTCCTTCCTGCTTGGAAACCAATGGAATGGAACAATCACATAATTCTTTGCAGCACTTCCAAATTCAGTACATAAAGCCCACTTCTGTGATCCACAAATGAAGAGGCTCAAGCGTGGCTCTCCCCCAGCACCCTGTTGCCCCACAGCACTCTCTCCCACATCCCAGGTTCACAGGGCCTGGGTGCACATCTTCTCGAGCCCCATAGTCACCTCCATCTATTTCCACTCTTTCAAAAACCCCATCACCTTGGAAGCACAGTCTTCCAACTTGACTTCCTGTCACTCCTCCTTGTGAGTCTCCTCTACTGCTCTCCCAGCCACTCCCCTCATTCTCCAACAAGGCTGACCATGTTCCCCCTCCATCACTCTCTTTACTCATTCCTGCTGACGTTGACAACTACACAGTGACCCACTGACACCCACCATCACATCTCCATGGCCTCCAGTGCCACTTATCTCTCCTTCCAACCCAGCCTCGGTCACCCTCTCCGGTGGTCATACCCTAGATCTTGCTGCCACCAAGAGCACCACCTTCAATGTGTGGGTGTCAACATCCTATTCTTTGACCATCCCCTTCCAGCCCACCTACTCTGGCACTACACCTCCTAGCAATTCTCCAACATCTCTGATACCTGATAATCACTTTTTAATTATCTACCTCCAAACTCTACTCTTCTCACTTCTTCTCATGTAGCTTAAATTAAACTATCCATCTGGGTAACCATTCCTTTGCAAAACACTTCTAACTCCTCTGCCCTCTCTCCCTCCACTGTTTCCAACTTGCAGAGCCCCCAACCTTGGTTAAACCTCATGTGACCCTGCCCCTGCCTGCATCTGAGCCATTGACCCTTGCACAAAACTCTGCGGACTAGACTCACTTCAAATAACCCTCTACACCTGTCAAATGATTTCTTAACATTGCCAAGCAACCTGCCCTTCCCTCGAAGTTTCCCACCTTCTCATCTCAAATCTCCCTGACTCCATCCTCACTCTACTCTCGGCCAATGATGTGGCCTCAAACAGCATAACCAAAATGCCTGCAATCAGCCAGCACAAGCTTGTCCTCTGATCCAGTCTCACTAACCCACTGCAAACAGTTCACTGCCACCTACCAAGAGAGCCTTCCCTGACCACTCTGGCTAAAGCAGGCTCCTCCAATCACTCTCCCTCATGTTAAAATGAGTTTATCTTCTGCATGATGGGCACCAATGCTTGACACTGTTTGTTTGTATGCTTAGTGTCTGTCTCTCCTTACTAGAGTGTAAACTCTTGGCTTGCAGCATCCCCAGCACTGCATAGTAACCACACATAAAAGGTGTTCAGTAAATACTTGTTGACTGACTGATGTGCAGTGTTGAACCATACACACTTACCTACCAATTAATTACTCGTCATCTAGTATACCTGCAGCAAATATAAATGCACTTTTTCTTAAACGTTTTTTATTTAGCCCTCCTTCCCTCTCCTCATAAAAATTAACAGTGGGGCTGCTATCCAGGTCAGATTTATCTATTTTAAAAAATGTTTATGGCTAGGCACAGTGGCTCATGCCTGTAATCTCAGCACTTTGGGAGGCCGAGATGGGCAGATCATAAGGTCAGGTGTTCGAGATGAGCCTGGCCAACATGGTGAAACCCCTTCTCTACTAAAGATACAAAAAATTAGCCAAGTGTAGTGGTACACACTTGTAATCTCAGCTACTCGAGAGGCTGAGGCAGGAGAATCACTTGCACCCAGGAGGCAGAGGTTGCAGTGAGCCAAGATGGTGCTATTGCACTCCAGCCTGGGTGACAAAGTGAGACTCCCTCCCCCCCAAAAAATAATAAGATTCAAACTTAGAGTAAGCAAACTTTTAAAAACTGAATTAATATTACAGCTTGTGGTCCTCCCTCCCTCTCTAAGGAAGCAGCCCTCACAACACAGACCACAAAATCCTCCAGAAAAGGGCTCCAGAAGCAGCCAGTGCAGGAGGGAAGAATGAGACCCCAGCTCCTAACACCATCTTCCCTGAGCATCACCTTCCTTTCAGGCAACTCTCCCTGCACCCCTCCAAACCAGCTCACCTGTTTCCCTTTGAGACTAAGAAAATACCCCTTCCATGTTTACCTGAGGATGGCAGCGTTTTACTAATATTTAAAAGATAAGCAAAAAGGCCAGGCACAGGGGCTCCCGCCTGTAATCCCAGTACTTTGGGAAGCCGAAGCGGGCAATCACTTGAGGTCAGGAGTTCAAGATCAGCCTGGCCAACGTGGCAAAACTCCATCTCTACCAGAAATACAAAAATTAGCTGGGCATGGTGGTGAGCACCTGTAGTGCTGGCTACTTGGGAGGCTGAGGCATGAGAATCACTTCAACTCAGGAGGTGGAAGTTGCAGTGAACCAAGATTGTACCACTGCACTCCAACCTGGGCAACAGAATGAGACTCTGTCTCTAAATAAATAAATAAAGATATTAAACAAACTAGCAAAAAACAGAAACTATAACATTTAAGCACATGAAAAGATGCTTGGTATCACTGATCACAGGGAAATGAAAATTAATACCACAGTGAGATACTATATACCTATTAATGATGTTTAGAATTTTTTTTAAAACCTGGCCATGCCAAGTATAGAGCAACTAGCACTCTCATACATTGCTGGTGGGAATGCAAAATGGGACAGTCATTTTAAAAACAGTTTGGCAGTTTTTTAGAAAGTTAAGCAGACACTTACCACAGCCACATGCAATCCCACTCCTAGGTACTGATGCAAGAGAACTAAAATCTTATGTTCGCAAAAAGAGCTGTATGCTAATATATACAGTGACTTTATTCATAATTGTCAAAAATTGGAAGCAGCCCAAATGTTCTTTAATAGGTGAATAGCTGGTCAAATTGTGGTATGTCCATCTAAAGGCAAATTTTTCAGCAATCAAATGGAATAAACTATTAATACTTATAACAACATGATGAATCTCAAAAACATTATGCAAGGCGAATGGAACCTGACACAAAAAGCTATACTTTATAATCCCAATTACACGACATCCTGGAAAACACTAAATCAAAAACAGATAGGTGGTTGCCAGGGACTGTGGTTAGAGAAAGAGCATTCACACTAAGGGCATGAGAAAAATTTCTTCTATCTTGATTGTGGTGGTGGTTGTTACATGACTATATATGTGTGTGTGTGTCAAAATTTATAGAACTACACATCTAAGAAAGATGAACTTTACTGTACATATATTCTCTCTCAATAAACTTGACTTTACAAAACACAATAAATTAAAAAGTGACTTTCCGTATAACACTTGGGGTAACACAATAATAAATAATACCAGCAATACAAACCGCATCGGAATGAATTGCTTTTAAAGAACTGGTTTCTGGCTGGGCAGAGTGGCTCGTACCTGTAATTCTAGCACTTTGGGAGGCCAATGCAGGAAGATCGCTATTGAGCCCAGGAATTCAAGACCAGCCTAAGCAACATAGTAAGAGCTTGTCTCTACAAAGAAATTTTAAATACTAGGTGGATGTGTTGGTGCGTACTTGTAGTCCTAGTTACTCAGGAGGCTGAGGCAGAAAAACTGCTTGAGCCCAGGATTTCGAGGCTCCAGTAAGCTATGATTACACCACTGTACCCTAGCCTGGGTGACAGAGTGAGACCTGTCTCTTAAACACAAAGAAAGAAAGACAGACAGAACTTTTTCTGATCCTCAGTAACTGTACTCTAGTATTGAAAGAAGTCGCATGATGACTCAGTACCTTGCCTGGTACCCCAGGTTCATTTCAAGGTGCCATTTTGCTGCTTGCTATCTGGGAGCCAGGCAGTCATCCATCCATCTCAGCTGTGTCTTCAATAGGGCACAAAGGACCTCACCTCAGATCCACAGCCCTTGGGGCCCTCTGATTGGGAGCATGAAAATGACTGACATCCTGAAAGGCAGATCCCACCCTTTGCAGCCTTATCCAAGTGTCTCACCCACACCATCTCACAAGAACAGCAGCAAAAAAAAAAAAAAAAAAAAAAATACTAAATCATGTGATGACTATACAATGGGGATTACAAAGTGGGAATGGAAACCTTTCTCAAAATCTACATTTAAAAGAATGTTTTATCAGGTAAAAGGTAAAGGAGGATCTCAAATAGGAGAGACACCAAGATAGTTCTAGATGGGCATGGGCATGCTGACACGCTCTGCAAATAGAAACCCCCTTTTCTTGGCTCCTCATCCCCCAGGAATTGCTGTTTCTGGGGATGCATCCACCCATCTGTAACACACCTATGAACCCAATTCAGAACAATAAAAGCCAGCCTCCTTTGCATAAACTGATACTATAGATCCACTTTATCACATTGTCAACTTAATTAAGTATTGCCTCCTAGGTGTCCCAGTTGCAGAATCTATAGATTTTGGTTCCATTATTATAAATCAACTTAACAGATTCATCTTTTGACAGTATTCTCTAGCTATTTTCAATAGTTTGAAATTTGTAAATAAACAAAACTAGAGAGCAAATTATAAAAAAAATGCCAAGTACCTATCATTTAGCTTCAGAGTAGACTGCAGTTTGCCTAGTCTAGATTATGCCTCTTGTCCCAGCGTAATTATTAACAGCATGTCCTCTCACTCTAAAAAGTGTGTCCGTTTAGATGACAGATTATACCCAATCTCAACAATTATCAACTCAGTGTGTGTCTAACTTACCTCTAATGCTCATCCTCCCATAAAAAAAATTATTTTGAGACAAATCCTAAACAGTCTACCATTTCACTCATAAGTACAGACTTTTTAAGAAGAGATTTTAGGTTTTTGACATCCTTAATCCTGATGTATCTTCCGTTGAGAACTAAATATAACAAGTACAGGTTTCAACTATAACTTTACAGCCTGTAACTTTAACAGTTAAGATACATAGCAGAATCCCAAAAACTGTCTTAATGATCATTGCTAAGGCCAAAAAATGAGGCAATAATCTCCAAAGAGATGAAAACATAGCAGCAACTGAAATATTGTGTGCATTGTAATTCCATATTTACTGCTGAACACGAGCCTTTGGCACCCATTCCCTCCTTCTCACCCCGGTGAAAAAAAGCCAGCAGCCCCTTCCTCTGCGAGGATCTACTCTGTGAGTTCACTTAGTTACTTCCTTACTTTCCAAGTCTAAGTCAAATATATACCACCAATCCTGACCCAGTAAGTAACCTTCCACAGCACTTGGAAAATAACTGCCACCCAGATTCCTAAGAAAAGTTTACACTTTCTCCTAATCCTCATTTTTATCCTAATCCCTTTCATACTATTAGCCAAACTGTTCTTTCTAATGGCTACTTCTAGTTTCTGAGTTTCTTGAGGAGAAATAACTGAGCTTGTTAGAATTATTTGTAAACTAAAAGTCAATCATCTTTGAGTAGGGAGGAAGAATGTTTTCATGTGTCTAGACTATTTTAGATGGGAGAAGATACTGGAATTGAGTGGACAGGGACTGCAGCTACTTGAAGGCATTTTGTAACAAAGAAAAACAAAGTTCACCACTTTGAATTTAAATTGCGGCCATACCAATAGTTTATTTTACTGCTATGTATAACTTGATTGAAAATTAGTGCCCCTAGCTTCTAATCCAAGATGGCAGCCCTATCCTGGCCATTCCTATGTTTTTCTCTTTCCTTGGACCCCATTAAATTGACTACAAGGAAATAAAAATATATAATTCCACAATGACAAAGTAAAAGCAGGTCATAACCAGAGGAGAGAATTCAACAAATTTCTGGAAGACAAAAAGCTATTGGGAGACTGCTGATTAATGCTGGAGGGTGAAAGAAACCATACCCTAGATTTCAGGCAGAGGTAACTAAGGCAGGGAGGCAGACAAGCTGTCTGGCAGAGCCCTAAAGACATCCTGGACTCTGAGATGGCAAGTACTGTGGAGGGCAGGAAGAAAAATAAAAGAGGCTGAACACGGGGCAAATTGCAGGTCTCTGTACAGAGCAGCAGATCTTGCCCACCCACTCTCCTCCCCCAACATACAGCGGTCCCCAGCCAGCCACTCAGTTGAATTATCTCTTTATCTCAAAATAGCATGCATACACTGTTCTTTCTGGATTTATTAGCTTCAATCACTAGGTGGGTCTTCTTAGAGAAACTGCACACACTGCAGGAGAGAACTAGAGCCATACTGTGATGGTATTGGTGCCCCCAGAGTAAAGCCCATCTCAGGGGGTCACCCCAGATAACAATTCATGTGAACTTCACCCTGGATTGAGACACTGGAGTCCCGAGAAAGATGAAATCCTGCCACACTACTTATTATGCAGTAAACAGTATCAGCCCAGTCAGTTACTGAACACCTCTAAGAGTTCTCAGCTGTTTTAATTACCTTATAGACAAATCATAGAAATCAACCATGGCTAGAGAACAGAATATTTTATCAACTTTGATAGTACAAAAGTAAATGTACAGCTAGAGAAGGAGGGAGTAGGCAAGGAGACATGGTAGTAACAGCCTTATGTACCGAGTAGAGTCAGGTGACACGATCAACAGTGGAAGGAATGGGAAATCTGGTTGTAATGAATGTATTGTCTGGAGTTGTGGGGATGGCCAGAAGAGAGGTGAAGAGATGGAGGTGTGGTGTAAGTAAGCTTCAACCTTGAGGGTTTTTTTGTTTTTTTTGTTTTTTTGTTTTTTTTGAGACAGAGTTTAGCTCTTGTTGCCTAGCCTGGAGTGCAATGGCATGATCTTAGATCACTGCAACCTCCACCTCCCAGATTCAAGCAATTCTCCTGCCTCAGCCTGGCATATGCCACCATATCCAGCTAATTTTGTATTTTTAGTAGAGACAGTGTTTCACCATGTTGGTGAGGCTGGTCTTGAACTCCTGACCTCAAGTGATCCACCTGCCTTGGCCTCCCACAGTGCTGGGATTACAGGTGTGAGCCACTGCACCTGGCCGCTTCAACCTTGATTTTTACGGCAGAAAGTCACTAGACAATGATCATAGTTGATACATTCAGAAACAGCAGTATATGCATATTATTTTGAGACACAGAGGTATCTACAGCAGAACAAAAAAACACAGCTAAAAGTGGTTTGCCCGTGGATAAGGGATTTGGGGTGGGATTTGGGCAGGGATTGGTGCTTTTTATTAGAAGCCCTTCAGTCCTGTTTGATTCGTTAAGTATGAACAAGCATTGCCTTAAAAACTAAAAGTTTGGGAACAGGAGGAGAAGAAAGAAAAATAATGGTATATTTCATGAAATGAGAAAATCTCACACACAGTATGGTAGGAATGAGTGTGGAATGGTTAGGCTGGATACTGCATAACTATGGTAACAGATGTAGCTAATTTAGGACACAAATGAGGGTGTTGGAAAGATCTAAGAGAAATATGGTGTTAAGAGGGAAGAAGAATAAATTCTAAAAAAAGGGATGCTGAGATAATCAGTGTAGATGCTCTGCCATCTGACACAAGGAAAGGAGGAAAGAACCAAACCCGCCCTCACTTTTCCTGTCTTTTCACAGTAGATTTTTCAAAGTAAGCCCCAAGATATTCTTATGGGGACTCCATGCCGAGTAAAGAAAGCAAACATGATAAAATTCATACTCAATAAAATAACACAGGCAGAAAATCACATCCATTGTTAAATGAAATTGTTTCATAAAGCCTCCATGCCTTTCAAAGTTTAATAACTTCATTTGTTCCTTGAGAAAAACAATTTTAAAACAACATTCAAATGCCCTTGTATTGATTTTCCCTTCAATACAAAGATTCACAATCAAGCACAAAGATTTAACTACTTTTTCAAAATTCCACAGAAAATTACCAAAGGAATGTAAAAATAGGAACAAATCTGCATCACTCTAGTTACCAGGGAGGATGCCATCCATGTGGCAGGAACGATGCAGGATCAACATCTTTGCAACACTGGTTCTTCCCATCCGGGAACATGACATTCTATTTCTTAAGTAAATATTCCTAGTGCGTATTTTCCGTGAAATTGTCCATTTCATCAAGATTTTCACAGATGTTAGGATATGATAATGCATAGTGTTCTTAGGATTTCAGATCTTTTCTTCATGCTGTTCCATATGTCATTTCTAGCTTTGTGAATTTTTTTGCCTTTTTATCTTAATTAGACTTTCTGGAAGTTTGTCTATTTTCCTGGCTTTCTAAAAGAACTAACTGGCTAGATTAAAGGTGAGGAGAGGGCATATAAGGAGGTGGAAAGAGTTGCTTTTGGAGGGGCCAGGTGGGTGGGAAAGATGGAGTGGTTTTCAGCCTACCTAGGGGATACAGCCTAAAGAAAGAGGAAAAGCAATAGAGGTAGGTAAGGAGTTTGGGCTTTATCCGGAGGGTAGAGAAATGATGAGATTAGATTTTTGTTTTAAAAAGATCAACTATGCAACATAGTGAAAACTCGTCTCTACTAGAAATTTAAAAAAAAAAAAATTAGCCAGGCATGTTGGCATACACCTGTAGTCCCAGCTATTTCAGAGGTTGAGATGGGAGGACTGCTTGAGCTCAGGAGGTCAAGGCTGCAGTGAGCCATGATTGCACCACTGCACTCCAGCCTGGGCAACAGAGTGAGAGCCATCTCAAAAAAAACGATAAACTATGGATGGAGGAAAACTGGCCTGGAAGCAGGGAAGAAGGTGGGGGGAATCTAAAGTAATCCAGGGTTTCAGCCAGGAGCAGTGTAGCCATATGAAACAGAAACCCAAGCAAAGCAGCCCAGGCAGAATGGAAGGCAAGCTCATCGACATGGAAACTAAAGTCTAGCCTAGACTTAGAAAAACTACTAGAATTGTAATCAATTCAGGGAGCCACGGGGATGGGATGAAGGATGTCAAATGGTCCTTAGAGCTGCTACTAACAGAAGCCACAACGATTTACTACTTGGCCTAGTAAGTTTTTTCCAGCCACTTCAAGGCTGAAAAAAGGCACAGAGAAAACCATTCCAGGTATTAAATGGAGCTGCGAAATTTGTTTTCAGATACTTACATCCTAAGCTCCCTGGCCTCCAGATCCTGCCCTGGAAGCTTGCAGGATGAGGCCCTATGTTAGAGGAAATACATTTTAGTGTTTGCTTGAGTTTTACATGAGGCCCTATGTTAGAGAAAATATATTACTCCTGAGTAGAGTAGCATTTATTTGTGTACTTTTGTATTTTTATTTTTAGCTGCATCTGGTGAAGTGATCAGAATCAACCTTGTTTGAAGCTGGATATATTAAATGCTCACTTTACTGGGAGCTCCCTCAGCACATGTCTGAGGAACTGAGGGTGCTATGGTCTGAATTTTTGATCCCTCCGAAGTTCATGTTGAAGGAGGTGTTGCCTCGTGGGAGGTGTTTAGGTCATGGTGGCGGATCCCTCAGGAATGGCTTGGCGCCATTCTCGCGATAGTGAGCGAGTTCTCACTCTTTTCGTTCCCATGACAGCTAGTTGTTAAGAAGAGCCTGGCACCTCCCTCACCTGTCTCTTGCTTCCTCTCTCATCATGTGATCTCTGTACACGCCAGCTCCCCTTTGCTTTCTGCCAGGAGTGAAAGTGGCCTGAGGCTTCTACCAGATGCCCAGTCTTGCAGCCAATAGAATCATGAGCCAAGTAAACCTCTTCTCTATAAATTACCCAGCTTTGGATATTCCTTCACAGCAACACAGACAGACTAAGTCAAGGGTCTGCCACTCCAGGTGGCAGTGCTGACAGAGTTCCCAGGGCCCTTGGATTTATATACCTCATCCCCACCCCACTGACCTTACCACAGCCCATCTAGCCCTGTTGCATTGAGCCTGGGGATACTAGCAATTAACTGAGAGGACATCACTGCTTCTTCCCAGGAAGCCCCCTTGTTGATGCTCATGGGCCGGCTGATGTTAGCCGGCACCATCTGTACTCTACGTTTTACAGAATCCTTAAAGAATCTAGGCCCATTGTTTCTTCTCTTCTCTAAAACTCAAATCGATGTTTTCCTTACTATGTTTGTCTTTGGTCATTTTGAAGAAAGGAAACACTAACATTTAGGCCCATGATGCCATCTTGAAACCATCTACGTATGTGCGTTTATAACCTGGTACCTGCAACCCGGATCTCAGGTCCCAGCCCAGACACATACATACATATGCCTCTCTACTGGCCACCCCCACCTCAAACTTATCTTGTCTAAAAATGACCACTGTCTTCCACAAACCACTTCCTTCTTGGCTGTGCTGGATTCCCCAGTAATCAGACAAAGTGAGTTTTAGAGCACCAAGCAAAGCAAGGCTCCAGATCTCTTGGAATAAATTTGATACATATTTTTTGAAGCATCAAAGTAGTCACCATGGAGATGTTATAACATTGAGTAAGATACAAAGGGTACAGTTCTGATTTTTTAAAGTTTAAGAGAAACGAGGCTTGTTTGGGGATGCAAATTTAGATTACAAAATTATCAAAGAAAGCAAGAAAATGGTTACCATAAAAGGAAGGTGAGTGGTTACCTCCAGGGGAAGGAAAGTATGGTCCGCGGGTGCACTGGGCTCTGGGAGCTGGCGGTGTCCTGCTTCTTGACCTGCATGGTGTTCACACGGTCATTCACTTTATAATATTTTGCTAAACTGCATGTTTGTTTCATGTCTTTTTCTATATCTGTGTTATGTTTTATATATTTTAAGGTTTTTAAAAATAAAGTACTCATTACAAGGGAAAGAAACAAAATTTCGTGGACTTTCATACAGTTATTTTGATAAAGTTGGCAACAAACTTATCTTCCATCATACAAAATGCCAGAAGACAAAAGAATATTTGGAGTTTTTAGGTAAAAAGATTATGATGAAGAAGTATATGCCCCAAAAGAGTTATGTTACTGTGAGAGGGCAACATAAAGAAGTTCTTAGGCAAGCAAGAACCACCAGAATATATTACCCTTCCTGAAAAAGATTCCAGCTAATCAAGAAATAAGTAAAAATGAAGGTTGAGCCTAGGAAATGGACTGAGTGTTGTAACCTATCTAACTCTCAATCTAAATAGCAGCTGTTAATATGGTTAAAAAACATAAATGTCAAAAATAATTCTGGAAAGCAAAAGCATACATTGCTTTAAAAAAAAAAAGGCCGGGCGTGGTGGCCCATGCCTGTAATCCAAGCACTTTGGAGGCCAAGGTGGGTGGATCACCTGAAGTCGGGAGTTCAAGACCAGCCTGACCAACATGGTGAAACCCCGTCTTTATATAAAAAAAAAAAAAGAGACAATAATCTGGATCTAAAAGCCCAGATTTTTTTTTTTTTTTTTTTTTTTTGAGAAGGTGGAGCGGTTTGGAACCAGGCTGGGGTGCCGGGGTGCGATCTCAGCTCACTGCAACCTCCACTTCCCAGGTTCAAGCAATTCTCCTGACTCAGCTTCCCAAGTAGCTGCTACTACAGATGCGCACAACCATGCCCAGCAAATTTTTGTATTTTTAGTAGAGATGGGATTTCACCATATTGGCCAAGCCAGGCTTGTCTCAAACTCCTGACCTTGTGATCCACCTGCCTCAGCCTCCCAAAGCGCTGGGATTACAGGTGTGAGCCACCACGCCCGGCCTAAGCCAAAATGTTTTTAAGGCAAAAAGTTAGTGGAGATAGATAGGCAACATGAAAGAAATTAAAGCTGGGCACAGTGGCTCACACCTGTAATCCCAGCACTTTGGGAGGCCGAGGCAGGCAGATCATCTGAGGTCAGGAGTTTGAGACCAACCTGGCCAACATGGTAAGATCGTGTCTCTACTAAAAACACAAAATTGGCTGAGTGTGGTGGCAGATGCCTGTAATCCCAGCTACTTGGGAGGCTGAGGCACAAGAATCGCTTGAACCCAGGAGACAGAGATTGCAGTGAGCTGGATGACAGAAAAAAAAAAGAAATTAAAGTATATTAAATCTCTCATTATTATGAAAGACAACTATATTTTTAATGTCAATAAAGACTAGTAGAAAAAAATGGACAGACAACTTCCCTTTTATCTAAAGAATAAGGGACTCTTACACTACATTTAAATTAAGAAAGGGGGTAAGAAAATAGTTTGGGATTTTTTTAATGTAAAATAAAATTTTAGAAGATCTGTGACTATAACACATATAATAAATGTAAATTTGGTCACAATTGGATTAAAAATCCAATTATGATGCTTAAAATAGATAAAAATGACATTAAAGAAGAAAGAGAATGAGCATCACGCCAGGGTAACGGAAACAGAAAGAAGGCAGGACCAGGTTTCTTACCACACAGTAAAATTTAAGACAAAAATAAAAATACAATGAGACAAAGAAGGTTTAGAAATATGGAAGATTCATTCCGCAATGGAGAGTCAAGGGTCACAACGGTTGTGTTGCAGAGGATGACCCGTCATCCCCATTTGCCTGGCACTGTCCTAGCTTTAGCACCAAAAATCCATCATCCCAGAAAACCCATCAGTCCTAGGCAATCAGGGCCCTAAGTGATACAGCATCAAATATAACTATGTAAAAATGTATTAAATATACACAAATATATGTTTATAGTATATAATTACATATATTATATATCAAATAAATATATCGATATACCTGTACATATGATATAAATATGGATTTAAAGGTATATGGACATGCTAAAGGACATAGTAAAAGGAAAGCGGTCAAAAATATCATTTGAGGCTAACATCTCTTGTATTCTTTGACAGAACCACTTAGGTACAGAGAAAAGTTTAAATTTGAGTAATATAATCAATAAACTTGTTTGAATCTATAAACTGAAGTTTACACTCTACAGAGGATACACTTTCTCTTCACCTCTTTCAGTAATATTGGCAAAGCTTTCCTAGGTAGTTTATCTTGGAAGACAGACCAGGATGAAATCTTTACTAGAAGCTTTCAAGGGTCCTCTTTGAGTTTGGAAGATTTGGTGGTGGCTGTCGTTGAAGACAGGCAGTTTTTCGTATTACTGCTTTAAAATTCTTTCAGGCTAAAACTGTAGCAACCAAGGTATATGGAGTCAAATATTGTGGCTGCAATCTTTTCTCAAGATTCAAATTTCTATTCCAAGAATCTATGCGTGCCCCTGTACATAGTTCAAAATGCTTAAACTATATTAAAATCCCTTTTGGAGGAAAAAATTTCTCATAGACCTCATGGTTGACCTAAGTCACTTTTATTAAAATGTAACTTAAATATATATACTCATAAATACCAGTTCTAAACACCTATGCTTTACAGCTTCTATATTATTAAAATGTCAAAACAATGTACAAATAAATACAACTATCAACTTTATCAAATTAATAAAATTTATTGCAATAGATGTCTTTCACATGTAACAACTCATTAATTCTTATATCACCATAAAATCAGTGCCATATATTTATTCCCACGTTATCATAAGACACTGAGCAGCAGAGAGGTTGAGTAACTTGCCTAAAGTCTCACAGTTAGTAGGTAGAAAAATAATTTTTGAAGTCAGACAGTCTGATGTCACTTAACCATCAGAACAAATTACTCGTCTCTCTCTTTTTTTTTTTTTTTTTTGAGACAGAGTCTCACTCTGTCATCCAGGCTGGAGTACAATGGTACGATCTCAGCCCACTGCAACCTCTGCCTCCCGGGTTCAAGTGATTCCCCTGCTTGAGCCTCCTGAGTAGCTGGGATTACATGTGCCCACCACCACACCCAACAAATTTTTGTATTTTCAGTAGAGATGGGGTTTTACCATGTTGGTCAGGCTGGTCTGGAACTCCTGACCTCAAGTGATCCACCTACCTCAGCCTCCCAAAGTGCTGGGATTACAAGTGTGAGCCACTGCGCCTGGCCCTTTTCTTATTTTCTTAGATGTAAGGTACCTATTGGGGAGTTACTAAATATGCATTAAATGAAGATCTAATTCAAATATTGTTAAAATCCACAACAGCAACTTTTTTGTTGTGTTTTTACTACATCTGCTGCTAATAAATTGCTGCAAACCTGATCCATACAAAGGTAGAACTGGCATGAGATCTCCAGTCCCTGCCAGTAGAGCAGTGGTCACCAGGAGCTGTCCTTTTGGAGTTGGCAAGCTGTGTGTGCCCTGCGTGGACGCACTCTCTCTACTATTCAAACTCCCCATCCCTTTACCTGGGCTGTGGCTGGAGCCACCAGGCCTGCCCCTGGCTCAAATGGAAAGATACAAAGGCAAACACAGACTCCGGCATCAGTTTCAGGCTTGCCATCAAGATGATCCAGAACACATTTTTATTACTAATTATTTATTATTATCACTGGAATAGGTTAGGCATGGTAGCTCATGCCTGTAGTCACAGCTACTCAGGAGGGAGAGGCAGGAGGATCACTTGAGCCCAGGGGTCCAGGCTGCAGTGAACTATGATCATGCCACTGCATTCCAGCCTGGGCAACAGGGTGAGATCCCAACTCAAACAGTCTGGGTGACAGAGCAAGACTCCTCAAAAAAACAAAAGATTATCACTGGAATAAAACCAGTAATGTTAGAGACTCCTTCAAAATACATATATCTTCAGAACCCCAGGGGGCTGAGAGACCTGTGACATGATATCATTAGCTCACGCTGAGGGCCATTGTAAAAAACAACCCTATGAAACTTAGCCTTGTGTCTGACAAGGAGGTGATTGGAGGCATCATTTCAAACACTATGTCATATCAGGAAAAAGTTCCTTTCTGGTCTCAGAATCAAGAACTGTTGGCCGCGAGCAGTGGTTCACACCTGTAATCCTAGCACTTTGGCAGGCAGAGGCAGTTGGATAACTTGAGGCCCGGAGTTTAAGACCAGCCAGGCCAACATGGTGAAACCCCGTCTCTACTAAAAACACAAAAATTAGCTGGATGTGGTGACACGTGGCTGTAGTCCCAGCTATTTGGGAGGCTAGGCATAAGAATCACTTGAACCCAGAAGGCAGAGGTTGCAGTGAGCCAAGATCATGCCACTGAACTCCAGCCTGGGCGACAGAGCAAGACAGTGTTTCAAAAAATATAAAACATAAAAAATAAAAAAGAATTGTTGAGTTTTTATTTTCTGGCCATGTAACGTTTTGTGTTTTTCCCACACAGCTGTTATCACAATTTATAATTATATATTCATTTGAGAGATTTTTTTTTTTGAGACATTGTCTCACTCTGTCATCTAGGCTGGAGTGCAGTGGTGCAATCTCAGCTCACTGCAACCTCTGTCTCCCAGGTTCAGGCAATTCTCCTGCCTCAGCCTCCCGAGTAGTTGGGACTATAGGGGCGTGCTATGACACCCAGCTAATTTTTTCTATTTTTAGTAGAGACGGTTTCATCGTGTCAGGATGGTCTCAATCTCCTGACCTCATGATCCGCCCACCTCGGCCTCCCAAAGTGCTGGGATTCCAGGTGTGAGCCACTTCGCTTGGCCGAGATTTCTTGATGAATGTCCATTTCTTGCATTTGTCTTTAAGTGCCCATCAGGGCAGAGACCACATCTATCTGCTTTCTCCCTTTGTTCCCAGACCTCTCACAGAACCTGGCACGTAGTAAGTCTTCACTGAATGTTTGTTGGGTAAAGAAGTGTGTGAATGAGTTAACAAATAAATAAAACATATAAGCCATGGGCTGGTCAATTTCATTTTTGCTTATGCTATAAGGAATTTTAGAGCTGGATTTGTTTCCTGCCCATAGCCAATGCAGAAGATCTTATGCTCATGTTTTTGTATCAGCCTCATTCTTAAGACCATTTTATGACTCCACCCTTAGTTTCCTTTTCTTCTTTCCCATCTACTTCCAAGTGAGGCTGCCTTGCCATACTTATGAATCCTCGTAAACTGTCTTAAATCCCTTTGTGGAGCAGGTGGTAATAAATAAATATATCTATCAAAGCCTTTTTTATATATATTTAAAATCTTAACACTAAACCCATTGCCAGCAAACACATTTGCTCATCTGTAAACCTTAAGAATAGCTGAGATTTGCTAATTCCATCACTATACTAATATTTAAAACAAATTAAATCCAAACCTAGAAACCACAGCATCTCAAGTCAGGCATTGTTGTATGTTTGTATGTGACAACTACATTTCTAATAAGGCTAGGCAATTTGGTAGACAAGAAACAACATAGGGCTTACTAAAAAATTCTTACGGATTTTGGATCAAAGAATAATTTATCTTTAGTGGTTTTTCAAAATGTGTTGACATCATACTCATAATGAAAACTTCGCTCTTACTTGTGCCCTATGCAGGGAGGGGTGGGGGAGGTGGGCTGGGCAAGATCAGGATCTATAGGAGAAAAGTCTCTACAGAGAAAAGTTTGATCACATCACACAATTAAGGCAGAATATTATAAAGTAAAAATATTAAATGGTCTAAACCCCCCTTTTAAGTCTCTAACATTATTCATATGCTAATGGAGGTATTATCTGCAAGTCTGTAATGTCATCATTCTCTTCTTTGGTCAGATTCATTTAAAGCACTTTTACTTCAAATGCTAACTAGCTATTTTTCTCTTAAAACAGAACATAACTTTCAAATTCCATTATGAGAACAGCCCTCACTGTACAAGTTAAACATCTCAGGAATCCCAGCTAGACCCACAAACTAGATGTGAAACCAGTTGCTTGCACCTTCTCCAATCCCTTTGCTTCCTCCAGGATGCCAGACTAACCACTCCTTTTGGGTTACTCAGAAAGCGTGAAATGTGTATTTAGGAAACTGAGATTTGATTTCTATTATTGATAAAGCTAATTTGAGTCAGTTGAATCTTAGATGACAAACGGCAAGAGGGAAGAGTGGGTTTAAGGAAACAGATGGATAATAATCGTTTATTAGAGATAAATGACAGTTTTTAAAAGAATTTGATAGGATGTGGGCTGGAGCTTGCTTTTTTTTTTTTATTCTCTATTTTTATTTCCTATTTTCTATTTTTATTTTTGGGTAGGAGATGGAGATTAGGGGTGAGAAAAGGAAGGAAGAGAAAAGGAAAGACAATAGGCCAGACCCGAGAGCCTGATCTGCATCCTAAAGCAGTCTGCCCCTCCCTCCCTTCCCCACAACACCAAGTAGGCTTTGGTTGTGATTTCAAAACAAGCAGACACCGACTCCCGCCTCCGGACCGGGGATGGCCTCCGCCCTGGCTGCAGAAAGGGAGGGGAGGGAAGATGGAAGATAAGAGAGGAACAGACTGGCAAGACCCCCTCGGGGACAGTGGGGTTTTTTTCCTCCAAAGTGGTGGAGCCCCATAAAAATCCAAACCCACGAGGCCCGCTCACGTGCCTGTTGCCCGATCTCAAGGTGGGCGGCTGCCGACGCCGCACCTGCTCGGCCCGCCCCTGCGGCTGAGCATAGCGCCGATCGCGAGGCCCTGGGGGACGCGCCCAGCCCCGCCAAGCCCGCCACGGCTCCCGCGGAGGGCGGCGGCCAAGCTGGAAGGGAAAGGAGGGGAGGGGAGGGGAGGGGCGGCCCCGCCCGGCGAGGAGAGGCGAGGATTGCCGCCCCTCCTTTCGGACCCGAAAGAAAGCCCCACCTGTCAGGCGTTACGCTCCGGGCGAGGGTCCCACCATCCCTAAGCAGGAGCCAGCGCTTGCAACCCCGATTTCCTAAGCGCCTCCGACGCTACATCATCATCAGAAACCTTGAGGCGCAAAACACACTGTCGCCGGCCAGGGCTGCGGCGCCGACGCGCTCTGCAACAGACGCGCCCCACCTGGGCCAGGCGGCTCCTGCCCCGCCGAGGGATGCCAGGGTCTCCCCGCCAGGAGACCAGCGATCCCAGGCAGCCCACCAGGCCCGCTCCCCAGACCTTACCTCCTGCGCAGCGTCTTAGCCATCTCCGGTCTGCCACTGCGGGTTGGTTTTGTGATTTTATGGGGTTGGGGGGTGCGCTTAAAAAATCCACCCAGCTAATCTGCAGAGCAGCGTTTTCTGCCCATGCTGCAGCCCGCGCTCGTCAAAGCTGCCGGGAAATCCCCCAGCAGTGCAGCGGCTCTGCGGCGGCGGGGATGACGCGCCACGGACGCCGCAGCTCCTTGACAAAAGGCTCGGCTTCCCGCTTGTCCCTCACAGCCCTGCCGTCAGAATTAAAGCCATTTCCCGCACGAGGCTAGAAGGAAATGAGAGCTCTCCCGGCCCTGCGCGCTGACAAAAGGCCGCTGCGCGGTGCCCACAGCGCCCCCTCCAGCGGGCCGCGCCGGCCGCCCGAGGGCCGCGGTGCTGCAGTGCCCCCGCCCGCAGCGGCCCCCCCCCGCCCCGCAGCGCCCAGCTCCAGGTAGCGCCCCCTCCCGCGCCGCCGCAGACCCCCAGCCAGGCTTCCAGCCCCCTTCCACCCCCGCTCCGCGCCACTCACTGCCCGTGACGGCCAGAGCTAAGTAGGGGAGTCTGTTACTAGGGAGAAAATCTGAAGAAGAGCTCCCTTGGGGGAATATGTATCCTCCCTGGAAGGAAGAAAGAAAAAGTCTTACACTTGGAGTATTTATTTTCGTCTGGAAAGGACATCTAGCTTTCGGAAGATAATTCTATTAGTGATTTTAATAGCAATTGTTTGACTGAATTCCAAACCAAAATTCTCCCAGTCCTGATTCTCACTCCCTTTTCAACTAGGACAAAAATTTTGTTGTGGCCCTGCCCTTGGGGGCTGTGAGCACAACGCTCTCCAACTCTCAGTACATCCTCCTCTCACCCTTTCCGTCCCCAATCTCCCGCCCCCGAAAGAACAGATGTGTTGTGAGTGGGGAACTAGACAGGGAACCAGAACACACCTTGATCAACCCACTTAACCTCTCTGGGCCTCGTCGTCTTCCTCTGTAAAATGACGGTGTACCTAAGGCACTTCCCACTTCCAATACTTTCAAGGCCTGGCCGTCAGAGAGTAGAGGTGTTAAGAGGTAGCTCTGGACTTTTCACCCCCATTATCTAGACCAGTCCCCAAAACTCCCCTCAATCAACATTCTCTCCACGGGCTTTTGAAAATGTGCTTGTGAAATGCACAGCTTCCAGAAAAGCCTCTGGCCACTGATCTGAAACCTGATCATGGCCCCTTTGCCCTTCCAGATTCTGGGGCACCACAGCCCTCAGACACCCCCACAATAGTCACTGGTCCCCACCACAGTGCTGCTGTGGAACCAGAATCTGGGGAGGTGGGCTCAGGATTTGGTAATTTTAACAAGCAGCCTAGTGATTCCTTTGCACACTAATGCTTTAGGATCACCACTCTGAGAGATACTACTGATTTAAAAAAATGGAAAATGCCCATGACAACCCTAAACAACTGCCAGGCATTCTGTTTCAGATGCCAGGATAAATTTGTCTTCCTGCTCCAGCCCCACTTCCCTTACAAGAAATATACATGCACACCTGGTCCCTGCACCCTCCTTCCACACTCAGAGCTTCTCACTCATTCTCATTCAGAATCACTGAGTCCATAAGCCCTCTCCCCATTCTTCTGTCAAAACCTGCTAGAAGAAATACAAGCTCAGCCACAAAAAATGAAACTCCTGCCCTTCCCCACCCCAGGACCTAGGTCTGTCTGGTCAAGGAAACCAGGAAGTGATGTGTTTATTGAGACACTTCTGGCAGCTGTGGCTCTATTGGTGCCAACAGGTGATGAGATCTGAGAAGCAGGGGATCCCTTCTCCAGAGCGCAGAGGTTACAGGTAAAGTGGGCTCTACATCTTAATAGAACCCCCAAGGAGAATGGAGAATTTTTGTTAGAAATAGCAGGTTTCATAAGTCACCCCAGTCATTTCCATCCCTCAAAATTTCTCTTCCCAGTGTGTGATTTTCTCACACTAATCCCAGCAAACCCTTGGTTCTTGGCACTGTTCTGAGGGCTTTACATGCATTTTCATATAATCCTCATAAGAACTGTGTGAGAGTGGTACTATTATCATCCCCATTTTATAAATGAAGAGACTGAGGCACAGAGATGTTAAGTCACTTGTCCTAGGTCACACAGCTAGTGGGTGGCTGAACCAGGACTCAAACTCAAATGCTGTGGCTCCAGAGTTTGTGGGCCCTAACCACTACACTGCATGGCCTCCCAGGGGGGACAAAATAAACATTTTTTTTCTTTTGAGACAGAATCTCATTCTGTCACCCAGGCTGGAGTACAATGGCATGATCTCAGCTCACTGCAACCTCTGCCCCCAGGGTTCAAGCAATTCTCCTGCCTCAGCCTCCCAAGTAGCTGGGATTACAGGCATGCACCACGCACCACGGCTAATTTTTGTATTTTTAGTACAGATGGGGTTTCAGCATGTTGGCCAGGCTGGTCTTGAACTCCTGACCTCAGGTGATCCACCCATCTTGGCTCCCAAAGTGCTATGATTACAGGCGTGAGCCACCACACCCAGCCAAAAATAACTTTTTAAAGCAGAACTGGTACAAGACACTGACAGGCTGATAAGGCTAATACATTTTCCTTTCCCCCAAAAAAGAATGATTCTGCTTCTCTAGTCATCACAGGAGGTGTATATATATATATATATATGCCCAGCTTCTCCTAGGGTCCATCTGATAATACTAGCATACCGAGAAGCTGGTGCCATCCTGGGACTTTAGGAATTGTCCAAACGTCAGACAAAAAACAAAACTTCATTAATTCCCACATTCATAGCCTATATGAATTAATTTAAGTTCCAGAAATTCTCACTGAATTTCACATTCACTTCAAAATCCAAGAAAAGGAACCACAGTTGTAGTTGGCTCTGTCACTGGAAGACTGCGAGACTGTAGAGCTCCCACTGCCACAAGCCCAAGATTCCTGGCCCTTAACTAGGGCCAGAAAAACACAAGAGACCCCATGTTGGACCCGGGAAAATCACAGCTGGCTAACCTTCAATGGCAAGATAGTTTAAAATTAGATTTTCTGACTGATTTGCAGTAATATTTCTCATCTTCCAAGAATCAGAAAATGTTTCTAGCCAAGAATAACTAGTAGAGAGAGAAGCTGGCAGGGCAACAGACACTGGCAGTGCCCTAGTGAGCCCCACCTCCTGGTATCCATACCCTGTGTATTACCCTCTCCTTAGGTGTTGGCACGACTGTGGCTCACTTCTAACCAACAGGATAAGGCAAAGGTAATGGGATGTTCACTTCTGTGATTATATTACATAAGATTCTTTGTCTTACTAGCAGACTCTCTCAGTTGGCTTCTTGACCTGCATGCTTTCATTAGTAGCCATGTTTGGGAGGTCTACATAGCAAGGAACTGAGGGTGACATCCAGCCAATAGCCAGCTGGAAACTGAGACCCTCGGTCCAAAAAAGCCCTAGAGGAAATGAATTCCACTAACATCACATAAGTTTAGAGGCAGATCCTTCCCCAGTTAAGCCTTCCACTGAGAACCCAGCCCTGGCTGACACCTTGATTTCTGCCTTGTGAGAGACACTGAAGCAGAAGACTCAGTTAAGTCATACCCAGACTCAACTCCTGCCCATAGAAACCATGAGATAATAAATGTGTTGTTTTAAGTTGCTTAGTTTGTTTTAATTGGTTACACAGCAATAGATAACTAACATGGAGCCTTAGCATTCTATACGCCCAGGCTTACTTATCAATGGCCTTTTCTAGGTCATGCTGGAAATGCTGGAGAAATTAACACCTCTGGGATCAGCCCTCAACCAATGACCATAAGGAGTTTGTGGATAAAGATCCTAGCTCACTCATCCCTGAGAGTTGGGAGAACACCACAATGTTCTCCATTGTCTCTCAGAGAGCCTCAGCAGGCTTGAGCCCCACAGCAGTAATCTACCTGCTCACTCGCGTGTCTTTTATGGGCTTTTCTTCCCTATATCCCTTTCCCACTCCCCTGCAGGTGCTTCCCTGGCCTGCCTCCCAACTTATACTCAAATCATGATCTACTTTTAGGAGAACCCACTTTAAGATGGGGCAGGGAAGGGAAGACAGTGCTTTCAAAGGAAGACCACTGATAAATCGTAAGTCTCAACATTCTGAAGATACCCAATATATGAAAGTTCACCAACTTTATGGTTGATGCTGCTCTGGAAAGAGAACTGATTTGGGAGTCCAGGGACTAGGGCTCCAATGTCAGTCCCATAGTATGTGGACATAGGAAAGACCCTGACCCCTTATTCTCCCTTCTCAGCTATAAAGTGAGGGTAACAGCACTTGCCCTCTGTTATGGGCTGAATCACATCCCCCTCAAATTTATATGTTGAAGTTCTAGCCCCGCAGTGGCTCACAATGTGACTATAGTTGGACGTAAGTCCTTTAAAAAAGTAATTAAGGTAAAATGATGTCATATGTGTGGGCCCTAATCCAGTATGATTGATGCTCTTATAAGAAATTTGGACACAAACTGGCATAAAAGGATGACCATATGAGGACACAGCAAGAAAGTGGCCATCTACAATCCAAGAATAAATCATATCTGCCCACACCCTGATCTCAGACTTTGAGCCTCTGGAACTGTAAGACATTTCTGTTGTTTACCATCACCACTGGGGACGCTTTATTATGGGAGCCCCAGAAAACTAATACATCCTCCAACTACCCAAAGTTGTCATGTAGACAAAATAGGACACCAAGCAAAAGCACTTATGGTCTTATTACTTATTGAGACAACCAGTGTAACCCTGGCCACACCAGGAAATAACCATAGTGGTCCCAGAGACAGAGAGGTCCCAGACTCCAGTTCCCACCTTCACATTAAGTCCAGACCTAGAGAGCTGTGGATAGAACCATGTTGAGCCCTGCTAACATGTAAGTTGCTCTAGGGGAGGTCCTCATGGACTCTGATGTTAAGTGCACTAGTTCCTTCTACCAGCCCTTAGGAATCCATAAGAATTTTTTTTTTTTATGATCACCACTTGCCCAGCAGGACTTATTATTCTGGAGTTGTTACTCCTAGAAGTTGCTAAAGCTTTTAGAGTCTGTCTTGAAACTTGGAGCTGATGCCTCAGATAGACCCATAGATTTGTTCCTGGTACCATGATTCTCTTACTACCCAATGCCTCTCAGGCAGCTAGACCAGCAGATGGTTCTCATTCTGATTCTGAGGAATTCCACTTAGGGTGTGTACAACTCACATCAATAAGGGCTTCATCATCCTTACCCAGAGACCTAGTTACATACAATGCCACATTCAAAAGAAGTAATCCCACTGCCAATGCCTTGAAAAGTTCTGAAAGTCATTGAATAGATGGAAAGGAGAGGGAGCAGGGAAAATTATCTTGTCTTTGTTCAGTGTAGTCCTACACCAGTGGAAGTTGTCCTAGGAATTCCTAA
The DNA here is from genome assembly GCA_963573385.1 of Cacajao melanocephalus. Taxonomy (NCBI): domain Eukaryota; kingdom Metazoa; phylum Chordata; class Mammalia; order Primates; family Pitheciidae; genus Cacajao; species Cacajao melanocephalus. The sequence continues at coordinate 135,487 of CAUYLG010041630.1, forward strand.
CCCTTCTTCTACTTTCCAGAGCTTTTCTTCTGCACATAGCTCTCTTCCCTCTCTAATAAAGATGGTGATGTGGTTTGGCTGTGTCCCCACCCAAATCTCATCTTAAACGGTAGCTCCCATAATTCCCACTTGTTGTGGAAGAGACCCAGTGAGAGATAATTGAATCACATGGGTAGTTTCCCCAATGCTCTTCTCATGGTAGTGAATAAGTCTTATGAGATCTGATGGTTTTATAAGGGGTTTCCCCTTTTGCTTGGTTCTCATTTCTCTTGCCTGCTACCATGTAAAACGTCCCTTTGCTCTTCCTTCATCTTCTACCATGACTGTAAGGCCTCCCAGGCCATGTGGAACTGTGAGTCCATTAAACCTCTTTTCCTTTATAAATTACCCAGTCTTGGGTACATCTTTGTTAGTTAGCAGCATGAGGACAAACTAATACAGCTAGTCTCCCCTTCTATTCTCCTTCCTTCTGTTCGTTTACGCCATTCCCCCTGATGAAGACAAGGGACCCAAAGCCCAGTAGACAAGCAAACAAAACTACTCTTTAAGGTGAGGGAAAGAAAAAGGCTGTGGTCAAACATCCCAGAGTATCTGTGAGGGTATTTCAGGGTGAGATTAACATTTGACTCAGCAGACCAAGAAAGGCAGATTGTCCTCGCTACTATGGGTGGCTTCTAGACTGCAACTTAAACCATTGGCTCTCCTGGTTTTCAGGCCTTTGGACTCAAGCTGCAACCATCCCATTGGCTCTCCTGAATCTCCAACTTGCTCACTGCAGATCTTGGTAATTCTCAGCTTCCATAAATGCATGAGCCAATTTCTTACAATAAATACATAATCTCCTGTTGGTTCTTTTTCTCTAGAGACCACCAATGCAGATTTTGGCACCAAGAGTGGGATGTTGCTATAAGAAATACCTAACAATCTAGAAGTGGCTTTGGAACTGGGTAATTGATAGAAAATAGAAGAGTTTTAAGGTTTATGCTAGAAAAAGCCGAGATTGCCATAAAGGGACTGTTGGTAAGAATGCGGATGTTAAAGATAATTCTGGTAAGCATTCAGAAAGAAAAGAGAGCTGGAGAGAAGCATTCATCTTAGAGAACACATAATCATGAACAGAATGTTGGCAGGAATAAGGCTGAGGCACGAGAATCACTTGAACCTGGGAGGCGGAGGTTGCAGTTACCGAGATTGTGCCATTGCACTGCAGCCTGGGCGACAGAGTGATCCTGCTATACGGTGGCAAACAACCTGGCAGAATTACATTCAAGCAATAAAATTAAATATTTAGCAGAAGCAATTTCTAAACAAACTATTAAAGGTGAGGTTTGGTACTCCTTACTGCTTATAGTAAAATTCGGGAGACGTGAGATGAACTGAAGAAGAAATGGAAAGCAAAAAGGAATCAGAGGCTAGGCGCAGTGGATCACACCTGTAATTCCAGCACTTTAGGAGGCTGAGGCAGGCAGATCACTTGAGGCCAGAAGTTCAAGACCAGCATGGCTGACACGAGACCCTTTCTGTACTAAAAATAAAAAAATTAGCTGGGCGTGGTGGTGCATGCCTATAATCCCAGCTATTTGAGAGGCTGAGACATGAGAATTGCTTGAACCCAGGAGGTGGAGGTTGCAGAGAGCCAAGATTGTGCCACCATACTCCAGCCTGGGTCATAGAAACCCTGTCTTAAAAAAAGAAAAAAAAAGGCTTAGCGCGGTGGCTCACACCTGTAATCCCAGCACTTTGGGAGGCTGAGGAGGGTGGATCACAAGGTCAGGAGTTTGAGACCAGTCTGGCCAACATAGTGAAACCCCATCTCTACTAAAAATATGAAAAATTAACCAGGTGTGGTGGTGTGTGCCTGTAATCTGGGAGGGTGAGGCAAGGGAATTGAGTGAGCCCAGCAGGCAGAGGTTGCAGTGAGCTAAGATTGTGCCATTGCACTCCAGCCTGGGCAACAATGCAAGACTCCATCTCAAATGAGAAAAACAAAGGCCAAGTATGGTGGCTCATCCCTGTAATTCCAGCACTTTGGGAGGCCTAGGCAGGTGGATCACGAGGTCAAGAGATCGAGACCATCCTGGCTAAATGATGAAACCCTGTCTCTACTAAAAATACAAAAAATTAGCCGGGCATGGTGGCACGTGCCTGTAGTCCCAGCTACTCAGGAGACTGAGGCAGGAGAATTGCTTGAACCTAGGAGGTGAAGGTTGCGGTGAGCTGAGATCACGCCATTGCACTCCAGCCTGGACAACAGAGTAGTGAGATTCTGTCTAAATTTAAAAAAAAAAAAAAAAAAAAACCAGAAAAAAGGAACCAGAACTTGGGGACTTGGAAAAATTTTTAACCTATCCATATTACAAAAATTGAGAAAGCTGAAGAGAACACTAAGGGTGTGGCTGAGCAACCATTTGATAAACTGATCATGAGTGTGACTCATATACTTAATTACCCATCTCAGCTGAAGCTAGGAAAACAGATGGGATTATACCAGAAGACACCGACAGTTGGAAAGAATGGGGACAGAGAAAATGGAAAAGAATGAAGGCGGGCTGTCAGCCTTCTCAGATTGTATAGGACTAGACCATATCACTATTTGGCTGCAAACATGCACTATTATTTAAGCAAAGGAAAGAAATAACTTCAAAGATAATTCAGAGATCAGGGCTACCACTCAGTGCAGGGGGCAAGGGGGTGGGCAGGACAAGAGCTGAGTTCCTCTTGAGTTTCCAAAGGCAGGTCACCCTTCCAAGCCACAAGGATGACACTGCATTGAAGCAAAGAGGATTTATTCTTCAGGCTTAAGATACAATAGAATTTGCCGCAATAGGTTTTGGACTTGCTTAGGACCCATCAACCCTTTGTTTCCTATTTTTCATTTTTGGAATAGGAATGTCAATCCTACACCTGTCTCACCATTGTGTCTGGGATGCACATAACTTGCCTGGTTTCAGAGATTCACAGCTGGAGAAAGATAGGAATCATAGCTTAAGTCTCACCCATAGCTGATTGAGATGATATTTACATGAGACTTTGTACTTTAATGTGAGGATGAATTTAGATTCTGGGGACTGTTGGGGTGGAATGCATATATTTTGCATGTGATAAGAAAATGAATTTGGGGGAAAGGCTAGGGGCAGAATGCTATGGACAGAATATGTTCACCCAAAATTCATATATTGAGAGCCTAACCCCCAATGAGGCTGTATTTAGAGACAGGGTCTTTAGGAGATATTAAGATTACATGAGATAAGGGTGGAGCTCTAATCCAATAGGATTAGTGCCCTTATAAGAAGAAGGGGAACCGAAGTTACCTATCTCTCTGCCATATGAGGACATAGTCGCAAGGCAGCCATCTGCAAGCCAGGAAGAGAGCCCTTATCAGACACCAAACAATGCCAGACCATAATCTTGGACTTTCCAGCCTCTAGAACTATGAGAAATAAATTTCTGTTGTTAAGCCACCCAGTCTCTGGTATTTGTTATGGCAGCCTGAGCTAATTATACTTTCTATGCCTTGGTTTTCCCATCTGTGAAACAGGGATAATTATGCCTTCATCTTAGGCTTGTTGTAAGAATAAGTTAACACATGGAAAGCATAGAGAACAGAATCCAGCATATAATAAGTACTATGTCTTTGTGAGCAACTGTTATAAAGAAGTCTTTGTGCTCAAGGTGTTTGACTGTCTACCTTGCACGAAAGGTACCATTTGGCCTTAGCTGGATATTTAGAAACCCTTGAAAACTCTCACTCCCATTGGCCAATTCTTACAACTCTTCTAGCTTAAGTCTGCTTTTCTATTAAAGCTATTTTCTCTAGTAAGGGTAACAGTCACTTATTTCTCAAAGCAATGAAAAAAAAAAACATGGACTGAAAGATATTAGATGTAGGTCCCCAGAGGATGATGATGACAGGGAAGCAAAGGCTGAGGCCCCTGAAGCCTATTTCTTGGAAACATGAGGTTAAGGAGAAAATAGAGTGGTGTAAACTTGAGACAGGCAAGGCTATTTTAAAGGGTAATTGTTAAAGTCTGAATTCTTGCAAAATTTCTTTTTTGAAAAAAGAGATTCCAAAACATTCAAAAGTGCATTTATTTGTCTCTAGAAGGTAACCCTGGGCCTTTTCATTTTTCATACTTGTGGAAGTCTGAAACAGAGAAGAAATTCCATTATAAATAGTTAAAAATAAGAAAAGTTTACAAAATAAGGAAATATGCAAAAAATTAATTTCATTAGTAATCAAAGATGTTTAAAGATACCAATTTATTACCATTAAGACTCCATCTTTTAATAGTGCTCATTGTTAAGAATATGATGGAATTAGCACTCTTCTTATATAGCCAGTGGTGTTATAAATTGGCACTGTGCATCAAGTTATAGAATGACCTACCTGTGACTCAGCAGTTCTACTTCTGGGAATCTATCCTGCAAAAACAATACAAAATACAGAAAGGGCTAACACATCAGTTATTTGTCACATTTATGAGAACAAAAAACTGAGAACATGGTGGCCAACAATAAGAAAATTGTCATACCTAATGGGTCATATAAACATACCAGTGATAGAAAAATCAAGAACAGACACACAATGTTATATACCCAATGATAATTTTTTATTTTTGTTGCAAAGGAAAAGAAACTGGAAGGATTTGAATGTATTTCCATCAGTGGTTTTACTAGCGTGGCAAGATCATTTTTTTCCCTGCTCAATTTTCTGAAGTCCTCAACTTGAAGAAAAAACAAACCCATGACTGAAAAATAAAGGCACTCAAGTCATGGTCAGGCATTTTGGATACAGAAACCCAGTAAGTATATCACTGTGGATGGTAAAGCACTGCAATCAAATGCTCTAACTTAGCCTTAAACATTTATCTATTTTCTAGTCCACCCTCCTTTACATTTCAAGGTTGAGTTTTGTTTTTTTGTGTGGTTTTTTTTTTGGAGACAGGTGCCAATCTGGAGTGCGGTGGTGCAATCTCGGCTCACTGCAATCTCCACCTACTGGGTTCAAGCAATTCTTCTGCCTCAGCCTGCCGAGTAGCTGGGACTACAGGTGCACGCCACCATGCCCAGCTAATTTTTGTATTTTTTTAGTAGAGACGGGGTTTCACCATGTTGGCCAGGATGGTCTCCGTCTCTTGACTTCGTGATCCACCCGCCTTGGCCTCCCAAAGTGTTGGGATTACAGGCGTGAGCCACCGCACCCGCCTGAGTTTTGTTAGAACAAAGGTGGCTAAAAAGGACTTCACACTATCACCCACATCCTCCCAATCCCAACACTTCATTGACTTGCAGATATTGGGCAAGATACTTCTGTTCCTTAGTTCCCTCACATGTAAAATAGATGTAATTGTTTGTATAGTACAGGGTGGTTGTGAAAATTAAATGGGGTAATATGTATACGCTGCCAGGAAGTCTCTGACGCAAAATATGTATAAGTAACTTTTTTTTCTAATCTTGATGGAGTCTTTCCACTATACATGTGATCAAGCTTGTTTTCTTTTTATAGTTCAGACTTAGCTTTAGAAGTTTTATTTTTTAAATACATTTTAATTTTTCAGATATTTAGAATGTTTTATACTTAAGAGACAAATTCATACATATTTACCGGAAGGATTAAAGGATGACTGCATCCTGCCTGTAGTCTAGTGCATTTTAGAACATTTTAGTTTGTTTTTAAGAGTTAGTTGGAAAATTTCAGAAATGCAATATTTAAGTATGAGAATAGGAAAACTTGCCAAGGTTTATAAATGTCTTTATTGTCACGGCTCATTAAAAATTGGCTGTTGCGGGGGAGAGATCCAAGATGGCCGATTAGCAGCAGCTCAGGATTGTAGCTCCCAGTGAAAGCACAGAGAGCAAGTGGAGGCCGCACTTTCAGACAAATTTTTGTTGCCCACAGACCGGGAGATTCCCGGCGGAGAAGCCACACGGGTTGCCAGCGAGACTTTTTTGGCCGGCGCGGCTATTTTGCCGGCACCCCGGCACAGTGCTTCTCGGTGTGGAGTATACGGGACTGGATGCCCTTTGAGTCGGGCTTGGCTGGTCCCATCCCCACAAGGAGAACAGCAATTGGAAGCGCTGAGGACTGAGAGTTTCACAGTAAGCACAGCTGAACCCAGGAAAGCCAAGCTCTGTGGGGAAAGGGTGTCTGCTGAAGGAAAACTAAGAAACAGAAAAAACTTCATCACAAACAAGCCAGACATCCACTCAGACCCAATCTGACAGTCGGCAATTACGAAGACGACAGGTGGATAAATCCACAAAGATGGGAAGAAACCAGTGCAAAAAGGCTGAGAACACCCAAAATCAGAATGCCTCTCCTCCTACAGGGGAT
>CAUYLG010041631.1:0-32500 GCA_963573385.1 Cacajao melanocephalus
TACATATATATACATATATATACATATATACATATATATATACATATATATATATACATATATACATATATATATACATATATATATATACATATATATATATATATAAATGTTTTCTAAGTATAGTTGTGAGAGGGTCAATATTCATAGCACCTGGCTTTATAAGTGCAGGCCTGAAGATGAAAAGCAACACAACCGTTTACAGTGTCTCAGACTACAGATCCTTTTGATCTTACAAAACAAAAAGCAATAAATGGGAAAGAATCCACTGACTATGTATCATGAATCAAACAGAGCTGTATCTATCATGTATTGATTGCCAGTCAGCCATTTATTACTATTTAATTAGGACCAACCACGTACAAGCCAATGTGTTAGGTGCCACAGACAATGTGAACATAGAAGAGGTCAGCTGACAACTTCCCCAAACACCACAAATACGTACAAACCTGTCTTGGCCATCTAAAGCAGTCAGGAACTTGAAAACCAAGTGCCAAAGGGAAATCACTGTACTCTCTTGAACAATAACAAAACTGCTTTATCCTTTACTAAAGAAAGTTTGAATTACAGGATAACAAGAAAAGGAGGAATTCTGAAAGTGGAAAGTTTAACCACTGTGTTTGTTACAATTCCCTTTCACAAAAACTTCCATGTAAGGAGTTATAATTCCACAACTTTTACAGTTCAAAAGATAAAATCAAACCAGGTGTTGATTACGGGACAGAAAAGAGGGAAGGAGAGAGACAGGGTGTGCTTAATCTTTTCCCAGTGTTATACTTTCCGTAGGAGAAGCATACATTTTCACCAGTTCATTACAAAACATGATGGTATCTACATGTTCAAACACATAGTCCATTAAATGAAAGCATTGTGATTACTATAACCAAGCTCGTACCTGAAATTTGTAATATATGCTGTAACACAAACTGTAGTTTTTTTTTTCTGAGCACTTATAGGACACTATTTCTTTTTTGTCTTTTTGAGACAGAGTCTCACTCTGTCACCCAGGCTGGAACGCAGTGATGCATTGTTGGCTTACTGCAACCTCTACCTCCCAGATTCAAGCAATTCTCCTGCCTCAGCCTCCCAAGTAGCTGGGACTACAGGTGCATGCCACCACCTCCAGCTATTTATTTTTTATTTTACTAGAGATGGGGTTTCACCATGTTGCCCAGACTGGTCATGAACTCCTGAGCTCAGGCAATCTGCCTGCCTGGGCCTCCCAAAGTGCTGGGATTACAGGCGTGAGCCACTGCACCTGGCCAACTGTATTTTTATTTAGGAATCAACCAAACTATATTGGTTAAAGCATATTCCCTATGTGTACAAATATACATGGCAAAAGCAAATACATGAATGGGCCTGTGAGCAATCTCTTGTCATTTCTTTTCTGTCTAACAGAGATAAATTAAATAAGAAAATAAAAGCAAGTAAAAATAGGTAATATTAACACCATCTTGAAATTTTAGGTACTCACTGATCATAAAATGGGAAATCATGCTTGTTTGCTAAAAGGCATAGTAAATGAAATTACTACTGTAAAATGTTAACTTACACAGTTCTATAGTGACCCAACTTCTTTTGTTTTCAAATAAGAAATTTTCTAGAATTTAAAAGAACAAAACTATTACCCAACATGAACACACTAATTAGCCAGCAAAAAAAGATACCATAAGAATGGATTAAAGAATTTTTGTCTGAAGAATTTTCAGTGCAAAACTCCCTGGTGTAGTATGACAGGAGAATAAGAATGAAAAATGACAGCTCTTACCAGTTAGGAAAAGAAATAGCTGGCCAATAGTGACTTCTAATACCAAAACTTCAAACATCCTTAGCAACATATTTTATTTTGTCAAATAAAAGCATAGTAGGAATGCAACAAACTGTTAATAAAGAGAAAAGTTTTAAATGATTTTACAACATCACTTTGAATTGTTCATGTTTTCAATGAGTGAATTCTCATGTTAAAATACAGTGTCAATTTTTATATTAAGAAAATATAATAGCATGTTATGCCTGAAAATATGGAAACTTTACATTTGATTTTTAAAGTATCATCCTACTATGTACAATGTTCAAAACTCAAAATTGTGTTGCTTCTCGTTTTACTGTATGTGGTTTTATACTAAAATTAAATGCATCAGACAGAACACAATTAAGGAATGGAGTAGTTATCTTTTTTATCCTCTTTGAACATACAGATGTTCAATGATCATACCTCACCAATACATGCCTACTGCAACTCATGTTTCACTTTCCAAATATTCAGGGTTTAAAACAGAGCAGACTGCACTTTTGATAACATCTGCTACAACAAATAACAAAAAAAGAGTGTGAAGTCTGATGAATGTTTAAACAGAACATTTTTTATGGATCAGCTAAATCTTTTCTGCTTTTTAATTAAAAGTAAAGAAAATGGAACTTAATTATCCTGTAAAGATTAGCTTGTGGGCATCTTCCTGTAAATTACTTCTAATTGAAAGCAAATTGTCAAGTGACATTCAAAGTACTGTCCTTTAAAACACAGCTGTTCTACTGCTGATTTCAGTGCATTGCAGTGTTTTCTTGTTACAATACGGCATATTTGAATATTTTAACAATTTCACTGGTTTTGTATAGATTTCCATTTAACATATCTTAATCACATTTTGTCGTGTAAAAAAGTTAGCATCCTTAAGTGGTTTGCAGCATCTTTAGCCTATCATGAGTGCTCTCCACTGAGGTTTACTTTTTTTACTTGCTTGCTTAAAGTACCACATCTGGACAACAGCGATCCAGGAAGTGGGTGGTTATACTCACTAGAATACAGCCACAATCCAACTCTTTATGATACCTGTATAATTAAGCCACAGTCTACTGATATTTTAAAACGTACTACAAATTCAAGTGAAATTCTTACTAGAAACTGAAAAGAAGCAACTTTTCAGAATTTAGCACTTAGACTAGAACTCCAGTACTTTTAAAAAATTTTAAATAAACACTAAAGGGCAATGTGAAGACTGCTAACATAGGAGTTCTAATGCTAAACTTTAATATGAAGATGGACAAGAAGCAAATAAGGAGTATAAATGCATTAACCCACTAACATATATTTCTGCTTCTATCCAGTTATATATTTATCTATCCACTAACTACTGCTGATTAGCTACTATTGCCTAGCACTGTACTCGGTTCCGAAGACACAGCCAAAAAATAAGAGTCACAGTTCTAATGGAATTTATACTCCAAAAAAGGAGAAAAGAAAATTAAACCTAGATAGTTTTTTGGTGTTAGGAACTGCTCTGACTCCTAGGCATAGGTTGTTTAAAACATCTAACAACAATAATAACAACAAAAATCCCTGCCTATGTAGTGTTCTTATTTCAGTTGATGGTAAGTGCTTCGAAAAAAAAAATCAGAATTTGGTGATAACCAGTCACAAAAAAGGACGCAGTATCCTATAAGGGGCAACCAGGAAAGGACTCTAGGGGCACATCTGAACAAAACACAGACTGAATTATGAGTGCCAGAGAGACCCAAGCACAGTGCAGTATGACAGTATGGCAAGAGGAGGGGGGATCCCTTCAGAAGCATTAGGGAAGTCTCTAGGAAGAAGACTTTTGATAGTCCAAGAAAGTAGTGTGAGAAAGGTGAAAGTTAGGAAGATAAAAGATTATTAATCATAATGTTGGAAGGTTTATATTTTTGCTTAGACAGTAGGATGACTCAAACCACAAACCCAACTAATACCTACTTTAATTCTCTAGGTAAGTTAAGTATGTTGTCAAGCTGTGTCTTTAGCTGAAAGCCTATACAACACATTTATCTTATTTTTACATATTGATATGCTCCAGAGTGAAATAATATGTATGAGTTGTTCTCACTGTAACTGACTGGTATAGATGAATAGGTAAGTAGGTAGGTTAGCTGGTAAGCAAGCAGGTAGGTAGGCAGGCAGGCAGGCAGGCAGGCAGGCAGATAGATAAGGTTTAAATGTTAACATTGAAAGATTTTTTTTTTTTTAAGTAAGCAAAAAGCCATTTTATAACAATGCAGGATAAAAGTCTGAACCATAATTTGGGCTCTGCTTCTCATGGCAATATTTATGGAGATGTCTGGGAAAAGATAACCAGAAAGCAAAATTCTGAGTCTTACTCTCATCTGCTCAAGCATATCAGCAGATCCAGATAATAAAAGAGTCAAAGACAGGTCAAATAAAAAAGATGGTAAAATGGAAACTTTCGGATGTTTTTTAGTCATGCCAAAAGAACTGAAAAAAATGCAAAAAAAGAGGATTTTTCTGGACTTGTTTTCAAATTAAAATCATTTTCTTCATTAATACTGAATTAATGTGGGCTAATTTGTTAATATAATAAATACTATTACTTTTAACAAAATTCATTGAAGAAGGTTAAGAAAAACTATATCCTAGTAATCATGTAAATTATAATTTAGATTGCTATTGTATATTAAATAAACAGTTTAGAGCATATAATGAAAGAACGGGCATATTTTAATTAGGTATTTAAAACTTGTCAAACTAAGTTTCTACTATGGTTTTGAAATTAAAATGCCATTTTCATGAAGAAACGTTTAAACCATCCAACAATGCGCAAAATCAACACAACTCTATCTTATAACCAAGGCTTAGTTCCAACCTTAAGATAAAGTTTAAGAGAAGATGCACTCGTTGGCCATAATTAAGCTTAGCTTTAAAAACTCATTCTGTATTAGTGGCTTTCTCATTTTGGCATGCAACCATTTGAAGGGCTTCTTAAAACCCTGAATCCTGGGTGCCCCTCTCAGGATTCTGGCTCTAAGACTGGAGTGTAGTTCAGGAATGTGCATTTCTAACGAGCTCTGAGAGGAGGCTGATGCTACTGCCAGACCCTAGAAAAATGGCCATATATTTAGTTAAATAACTTCTCCATTGATTAAATATCAAAAGTTTTGCTTTTAATATAAAATTGAGCCTTTTTTCCAAAGGGAAAAATGGCCTCACATCTTTTTCACAGCAATGAATTTGAATATATATATTTTAAAAGACAAATATTTGGTTCGGAGAATAAAGAATTATTTCCTCCCTATGAATAGTCCAGATTTCATCATTTACACTTTTAATCAGCAATATTATCTGTAAGCCAAATTTAGTCATTAAAGGGAAGATAATCAGAAAGCAAAATTCTGAGTCTTATTCTCATCTACTCAAGCAAATCAAGAGAACCAGTTAATATATCTCATGGCAATTCTGATTCCAATGAAAGGATTCTGAGTCAGAATCTTTTATGTAAGTACAAAGTTGAATTTGCACCTAAATATTCTAGTTAAATTTGATGTATAGTCGGCCCTCCTTATCTGAGGTTTCCACATCCCAGAATTCAATCAAGCATTGATTAGAAATATTTACACACACACGAAATAATGCAACAATAAAAGAGAATACCAATTTAAAAATATAGAATAGCAACTATTTACATAGTATTTACATTGTATTAGGTACCATAAGTAACCTAGAAATGATTTAAAGTATACAGGAGGATTGCATACGTTGTATGCAAATACGATGTCATTTTTTTTTTTTAGGAGACAGAGTCTCAATCTGTGGCCTAGGCTGGAGTGCAGTACTATGATCTCGGCTCACTGCAACCTCTGTCTCCCAGGTTCAAGCGATTCTCCTGCCTCAGCCTCCCCAGTAGCTGGGATTACAGGTGTGCACCACCACACTCAGCTAATTTTTGTATTTGTAGTAGAGAAGGGTTTCACCATGTTGTCCAGGCTGATCTCGAACTCCTGACCTCAAGTGATCCACCCACCTCAGCCTCCCAAAGTGCTAGGATTACAGGTGTGAGTCACCATGCCCAGCCCATTACTATGCCATGTTATACTTGGGATCTGATATCTGCCAGGTGTCCTGGAACCAATACCTCACAAATACTAAAGGAGGACTATATATTTCAACTCTGAAATAAGATGGAATATGACAATCTTTATATCAAGGAAGGTATGACACTTTTGTATCCTCCAAAAGTCATTAATAAATAGATGAACCAATGAATAAGAGTATACTAATATGCTAAAATATCCACTAAGGTGATACCTTATTCATTTCCTCAGTGTCCCCCACCAAAATTACAATTGTTTACCAAGTTTTCTTCTTTGCTCTCTCCCTATTGTAGGAAATACATCTTTTTGTTCTTCCTACCAACAACCTCTCATTTTCTTCATCTTTCAGCCCAAGATTCAGTCTATGTAGTCTTCCAATTGATTCAATCTACAGTACTCTTTTTATCTGATGAGTCTATAAATAGTTTCACTAATCAAGTATTTCATAACCTTTAAAGTAGAATTTTCTATCTCTTATTTAACCTTAGAGCACCCAGGACAGGTGCTCAATGTGGAGTAGATTGCCATGTTCCTTTCCTTTTCGAAACCCACCTATGGCCAAATAAATCATTTCTGCACACCTGAATTGCTTTAATAGACTCTCAGAAGGTGGCTGCCTTTAGCCTCTCGGCAAGTTATTGATTGATGATATCACTTCCTGCTCAAAACACACCTTGATATTCTAGAATTTCTAATGAGGTAGGAACTCGAGAAGTCTAATGCCAGATTTATAATTTTTTTTCTGTATCCTTTCCTCCTGCACCCTAACCCCTTAAAAAGTATATATTCTTTAATCCACTAATCCTACTGCTTGAAATTTACCAAGAAAAGCTTAAAAAAAAAAAGAAAAAAAACTATTTCACTAATTGAGCCATTTCAGTGTTATAAAAATTGGAAACTATTCAAATGTCTTATAATGTTTAAATAAATTATAACAAATCCCAGTGTGTGATGCTCCCCTCCCTGTGTCCATGTGTTCTCACTGTTCAACACCTGCCTATGAGTGAGAACATGCAGTGTTTGATTTTTTGTTCTTGTGTCAGTTTGCTGAGAATGATTGTTTCCAGATTCATCCATGGGTCTGCTGGGGGGGACTAGGGGAGGGACAGTGCGGGGTAGGGAGGTTGGGGAGGAATAACATGGGGAGAAATGCCAGATATAGGTGACGGGGGGATGGAGGCAGCAAACCACATTGCCATGTATGTACCTATGCAACAATCCTACATGATCTGCACATGTACCCCAGAACCTAAAGTACAATAAAAAATATAACAAATCAACTGAGAGGCTACAGAGCAGAAATGCAAAATGAAAGTCAAGAAAGCCATGTAGAAAGATGAAAAATATTTCCAATTATAATCACAATGAAATTATATCTACAGTATGATTATATGTATATTACATAAAATATAGAAAAAGAAAAACAAGTGATTATGGGAGTCAGAGGTATTTTTTGTTTATATTGCTTTTGTAAGAAATTGGGGTCAGTACACATCAAATACAGACTTCTGCATCTTCCATATCTTCATCTCTGGAGTTATACAATGTATGAAATGATCTTTATGATTTAGAATCATGATGCAGAGTTTCCAAAAGGTCTTAAATCATCTTTTCATTTTGTTCACCTAAAAGTGAATATAAACTCTTGACTAAGATTTCAACAAAGGTTTTAATAAAACAGAGTTTCTGGATACCCATCAGTTAAGCTCAATTAATCAAAATACCCTATGGTCCACTGCAGGCTTTACCTTGTATTGCGTACAAGGATACCTAAGAGCGGATGGGTTTTGTTGTCACTTTCTTTGTTATAAGGTTTGTATACAATTACAGACCACATTACTTAGGCCCTCAGAACTGAATGGGAATTAAGCAGCTGAAGTCCAGGCCATTCCTTTGAAAAGGAATGTCTTCCAGCTATTTTTCTTTCTTATATTTAATTTTCAGATGGATCTAACTATGGATAAATAAAAGCCAGAATAGCTTCATGACTGATTTATTCTCATTTCAGAATTCTGGTCTTTAAAAAAATCCAGGACCTAATCAGTTAATATTAATGCATTCACAGACTTTGCATGTCTACCAAATAACAGTAAAACCTGTAGTGGGACAATTTAAACCCAGGCTCCTTGGGCTCATTTATCATCTTTTCTTGCAACCCCACAACAGTTCTTTGGAACTGAAGAAGAAGATAAATGGATCCCTGTAAAACAAATATTTACATACGTTTTGAAAATGATTTTTAAGTAGAAAATGAAATATTCCATTATCTATGCTGATCATATGGGAATTCACAACAGAGGGTCAAGTACAGTGTGTGCTGTTCAACCTCATAATCATTTGCAAATAAAATCAAACAATTCCAGATTTCAAACTTATAAATGAAATTTCAATCCTAGTCATCCTTTTCCCTAATTACAAAAGGAGATGTTGACTTTCTATTTTTAAATGGATTATCTAATATATCAATCATCTAGTAAGACTTTTATTGGTTTACTGCTATACCTGCCCCCGTCCCTCCCTTGAAAGAAATGGAAAGAAGGTAAAATGCAAAAACATCAATGGTAAATTCAAATTCCTGAGTTTCATGTGGTCACAGCACACATTAGCTATTAATATACTTTCCTTCTTTACATTTCTCGTAAGACACATTTCTTAGAAATATTGGGAAAACAATAATATAATCAATAGCCTATCAGTTTGATTATACAGCAAAAACTATAGAGAAACAAACACATTGGCATTTGGATCCCAGCTAGCCATGATAAAAATCTGATGTGTGTCACATGAGACACTGCAGAAATAACACAGAGCTCCTCTACTTAATTTCTAGAAAAGCAATTCAAATTTTAGAATGCTAGATGACTTTAAAGAAAATCATACATGCAAATGAAAAGCATGGAATACCCAGTATTATATAAATATAACCAACACTACTTTTTGTTATTTGTCACCATTTCCTTGGTTCTTAATACATGATTATTCATCTATTCATATAGACTATGATGCAGCAACAAGTGAAAGGCTCAAAGAACCAACAAAATGTTCAAGTCGAGAAAGAACTGTAAAAACTTGCTTCTATCAGTTGATTTTGTCCCAACATTTATTACACACACACACACACACACACACACACACACACACACACACAAATGTCTTTTCAATGTCCTCAAGCTGGATAGGCATATTTTGGAAAAGTTGCTCAATCACACTGCATTAAGGTGGTTTCTTGGAATAGCCTGTGACTTCAACATAACCCTTAAAGCATGAGTATGTCAGGGGGGGTTATCATTTTTGTTATTATTTTTAATATGGTAAACATATCCAATGGCTATATGATTCTCTAATCCAAAAATGAATGATAAAGACCAGCAACTAATTTGAAATTTAAACACTTGAATAAGCTGGAGGGGGCATAAATAAAACAGAAGCTGTAAGGAAACATAATGGAATAGAAATTGCTCCAACCAACTGTGCGGTAGGGCCAAGCACTCTGACATATGCCATGTCTGTAAATGAAGTAAAGGTATGTCACATGCCACCTTGGGGTTGTGTGTCACTGCTGGCTTGGCATGCCATTCATTCTTTCCTGTACCTGCTACATACTACTAGATGTTAAAACCTTTAGTCATCCTATTTGAAATATAACCTCTTGGTGTCAGGAGGCACACAGTACACTGAAATGGGGCTTTGTCTGAGTTTTCACACATTTCATACTGAATATGCATTTATTTTTCACATTAAGGTTTATGGATATATCTTATTAACTCCATATAGTAAAAGTAAAGTAACTTTGTAAGACTATACCAACCCAAACTTAAATCTCACAAGCTATGAAAAAAAAATAAGGTTTTTATTGACATCAATGACTGGCTGAAGTTTTACGTTTCAAATAGGCTTTTAACTTGCAATCAGTAAACCGGATTTTTAATGTTAAAAGAATAATCACACTTAGAATGACTATTTTGTAGAAAGTATACAAAAAGTGCCTTCAATACGTTTTTCTGTCTGACACCTAAGGGTTTCAGGGGCAGGGCGGGGGGTGTTGCATTATTCAAAATTGCTTAAAGTTCCAATAACATACTTTCTCAAAGAAGAGGACTAGAGGCCAAACTTTAATCCCCATGACTCCTTTAAATCTATGTGTGCTGTTCTCCTGACATTTCATTCTGCATTGTTCCTACGGCTGCATCTGGTTTCCTTAGACTATAAGCCATGTGAGGGTAGGAACCATGATTCAAAACAGACTAGCATTTACTGAGTGCTGCTGTGCCAGAGCTATCTGTAGCCATCTCCACCTACCTGATCTCATCTTATTCATCGTTGGATCCTGTCATTTTACAGCAGAAGCCCTTTCACTGACAAATGGAGCTATGAAAACACCTCCCTAAACCTATTCCAAATATTGGCTGTCAATTGCAGTATGGCCCAAAACAATGTCCCCAAAATGGAGCCGATTATTCCTCCCTATATAAAAAGATAATGCAGGTAAATAAGGAAATTAAGTTAAATGCTTATAAAGTGCCTAACAGAGTCCTTAGCATATAGGAAGGCTCTCAGCGAAAGTTTTCCTCCCTTTTCCAGAAGTAATATGTAATGAAAACATATGTTTGTCATAACTGCATCTCACTGTTGCCCGGGAAATCTTCTGAATGAAAGACATGTTTACTGTAGTCTCCTCCTATTAAGTTTAATTACATATGTAACACTTAAATAAGTATGTCAAGAACTAAATCTATCCATTTATCTACTTGAATATCTATGCCATAACAATATTTACTGTATGTTTTTCTTCTCTTATTTTAAAGTTCAAGAGGAATCATTCAAGTACTTGTCAATTTCAGATACATTGTATTTGCATGGCAAATATTTATTGAAAAAATTAAACATTCAAATGAGAGGAAAAGAATATTTAGAAACATTGTATGTAAGCATAATAATGAAATTGATTTTTAAATATAAGTGGGAAAATATAATGGTACATTCTAGAAAAAAAATGGAATCACCAAATCCTATCTGAGAGTTAGAAATAGGCCTATGTGCTTAAATATACAATTCATTCTGGGATTATAACAACGTTATTACAGAATTTGTATTTTCAATTATTTCTGTACTATATCAATCTTAACAATGGAGACACATAAAGGCAAATAGATTTGATCTTTTTTTTTTCCACAAGTTGTGTTTGAACAAGCTAGACAGTATTTCTTCATCTTCAACTAGTCTGCTCCATAAAATTTATGAAAAGATCACCTGCTAGCTAGCCAGGTACCTGAAGGAGCTTCCATACCTTTAAGAAAGCATGAACTTCCCTTGAGGGAAGAAATGATGGTGCTGTGCAAGGGAAATCATAGTCGTGGCACACCTCTTAACTGTGTTATCTTAGAAACACAGGACATTTTTTCTTAAAAGAACATCACAAATAAGCTAGAGATGTCAGCACAGAATCATGCTCCACATCACTGCCTTCCAAAAGATGGAAATAAGAACAAAATTGAATTTTGAAAAAAAATACGGAAGACTAAAAAGTTTGTCAAAGATATTGAAAAAATTCCAGATTGTCTGAAAGTGTAGTATTTGGTAACCTATTATTATCGAATTATGATAGGGGAAAAATTCTATTAAGATCCTCAAAATTTGCCAGCTGGCTTCACCAAATGTGATACCAAAATAAGCTCATTTATGATGTCAAGGCAGTTTTATTACTAAAATACAAAAGTGTGTTGACATCTTCATATATTTATTAGTTGCCTAATCAATAACATGTACACAATTACACAGCCCTTTTACCTTTGCCATAGGAATAATATACATATTTATTAGATTATAATTCAAGAATATGATCTTCCTAGATTTGAGGGATCAGAGTCACTGCTGGTCTTAATTTTCTTATTGTTGTTTAGTTATTTCTTATTCAATATTGAAAATGTCCATGCATGAAAAGTTGTAAAAATATTGTATTTTATATTAGTTTTAATTATTTCTTCAAGTAAATGGTTGAATTCATAATAAAATTACTCAGCTTCCTCCACTACATTGTCCATAATTTGATATAAAAAAATAGCTTATTCATCTTTATGCCTGAGGTATTAAGAATCATGGTATATATGTAAATGTTATGTATACACACACACACACACACACACATATATATACATATATATGTGTATATATATATATGCATATATATATGTGTATATATGTATCTATATATATACATATATATATGCATATATATATATATGAAGGGGGCACACAGAAATAGACCCAGGTATTGTGGGATCTGAAGCTTATACAACTAAGGATCCTTTGTAACAGAATTCAAAATTACAAATACACAGTGTGTATAAAAGTATCTACTTAGAGAAATCTCAGTAGATTACAACGTTAAAAATTTGACCATCATATTCCCAAGAACCTAATAATGCCTGTGGCCATTCTGAACTGTGGCAGAAGGAATGCCAAAGTGGGAAGAATTAACCGTCCTAAACAATTGTAGCTAAAATACTTTAATTTTGCAGATTTTATAAAAATATAAGACTAGCTGAACATACTACTTGAGCCCCTCCCAAGGCTTTTAGAGTTCTGACAGCTTATTTAGCTTCCAGAAGCTTTGGCAGTTGCTTATACAATAATGATAAGGATGTGATAGGTGATATGGTTTGGCTGTGTCCCCACCCAAATCTAATTTTGAATTGTAGCCCTCACAATTCCCATGCGTTGTGGGAGGGACTCACTGGGAGGTGATTGGATCATGGGGGCGGGTCTTTCCTGTGCTATTCTCATGATAGTGAATAAGTCTCACAAAATCTGATGGATGTATAAAGAGGAGTTCCCCTGCACAAGTCCTCTTCCTGTCTGCTGCCACGTAAGTAGACCCTTTACTCTTCCTTTGCCTTCCACCATGACTGTGAGGCCTCCCCAGCCATGTGGAACTGTGGGTCCATTAAACCTCCTTTTCTTTATAAATTACCCAGTCTCGAGTATGTCAAAATGAAAATGGACTAATACAATAGGTACCAACTAAATCCTTCTAAAATTGGACTGAATGAAAGAAACTTAAAACATTTTGGGGCCCATCTAGAATATGAAATCACCCAGAAAGCTACTCCTATTTTACCCCTAACTTCTTAATCACTACTACTTCCTGCCTTTCAAGGATGTACTAAATAATAAATGTAGCAAGTCGTTAACCAGGCAAACCTTCACTTCCACGCTTCCAGTGAGAAGGTAGTCTTCTATCATGAAAAGAAAGCTGGGCCATTTTGAATAGCTCTGGTTACCTCAAAAGTGCTTACAGGGAGTAGAATGTCAACCCAGAGCACGCTTTGGAATTATTTTCTTCTGAGCTACAAGAAAGCTAATTCCTTTTCTATATAAGTTCCCCAGATATCTGAATACAGCTCTCATTAAAAACCCAGAATGTTCTTCTCCTATTAAATATTTCCAATTCCTTCAGCTACTGCCTGACTGCTATCCAGGCTGTTCACTTCCAGACATACTTGAGTCTTAAGGAGGAGATGACATTCAAACAATACCCAAGATGTTACTGGCCAGTACAAAGTACAGCAGGACTCCTGTCAATTGCTGAACACTGCAGAATGGTTCTGGAATGCAACTTCCATTGAAGACTCAGTTAATTAAAACACCTATGAAGTTTACATTTTAGCAGCAAATAAAGTTCATTTTCCAATCCTGTACTTAATAAAGTTGATTTTTTTAACCAAATTCTATATTGTTACTAAATATGCACCAACAGTTTTAGCATATCATTCCAACCTACACAAACCTTTGAAAGTTGATCTTGTTAATTCATGTTTCCCATTGAGAGACAGTAAAACCCATTTAAATAAAAATAACTCAAGATTTTCCGGCATGTAGGATGTCCCCTCTCAGCCTTAAGCACTTGAGTCTGCTTCCAGAAGATTGTTAAACATTTTTTTTTTTTTTTGGTTTTATGTACCAGACCTAGGAGTTTAGGCATGACACGCATTGGACAGAGTTTACTAAAAAATCCAGATATCTATTACTTCACATGTTGCTATTTTCATATCCAGAAAAACAAATAAAAGTTTGCAAAAGTTAAACTAGATGGGCCCGGAACGGTGGCTCATGCCTGTAATCCCAGCACTTTCGAAGGCCAAGGCAGGCAGATACTGGCCAACACAGTGAAACCCCATCTCTACTGAAAATACAAAAAATTAGCTGGGTGTGGTGGCGTGTGCCTGTAGTCCCAGCTACTTGGAAGGCTGAGGCAGGAGAATCACTTGAACCCGGAAGGCGGAGGTTGCAGCTAGCGGAGATCACACCACTGCACTCCAGCCTGGTGACAGATTTATAATTCTTATAAAAAAAAAAAAAAAAAAAAAAAAGAAATTAGATGTTTATTTTTCAAATAGAATCAACAAAATTGTAATTGGTAAGTGAAAGGAAGTTTTACCTTTTTTTTTTCTTTTTTCTTATATTTTCTTTTTTGCTTTGTTTTAGGAGATTTTTGTTGTGTTTAGTTAATATAAGAACCTGTGTTCCCCTCTATGAGTTTCTTCAGTCTTTTCTCTGTGGCTCTCTTATATAGCTTCTTTTCTTTAGATAAATAGGCAAGTCCAAGTGAAAATATTAATGTCCCATTAACATTAGTGAGGATCTGAATGACTCACACATTCCTCTTGAATCCATCTGCTCTGAGTCTAGTTAGTTTTTCAAGTCATCCAGTTGGTACTCAGTTGTGCCTTTCCATCAAGAGAAAGATTCAAGAATTCTCCTAGAGCAACTGTGCTTACTAATTCTTAGGTAATTTCTAAGAGAATATGACAATACCTGCTTTCACCTCTTAATCCCTGTGGGCTGAATCTGAATGAATGATTCAGCAAAGCTCATCAACTTGACTTTCTCAAAGGAGATTTTGACATTATAACTAACATATGTGGCAGAAAGGTTAACTTATCACTTAAATATGAAAGAGGTTTCTTTATAATCTCCATATTCATGAAAAGAGAGCAATAAGGCATTATTAAGTGTGGCGATGTCTTCAAAGAGTACTGTCAACTCATCTGTTCCTATCTGAGAAGACACATATTAGAAATCTTCAGAAGTATCAAAATCCTTCATGCAACTGTAGCTTTACTTTTGTGCCCTGACTCACGTTCTCCCTGAGCAGAGGTTTACATTCACTAATAGTAGCAAATGCCCAGGCATTTAACTTAGCCATCTCCAGATGAACAACCTGTGAAGAAATTATTCCCCAAAAGCCCAATGAACTTTTAGCTTAGAGTACAAAAATATAACATTTCAGAGTATTTAGATGCTTCATGGTCACCAAGGGTTCCCAAGAATCTCCACAGGGTTCTAAGGTCATACATATCCATGGATATTAGCAGTGATACATGTTATCTAAAATGAAGTTAAAAGGGAATTAACATGGCTTCAACCCTAAAAGTTTCACCAACTGCTACTTCAACAGTAGTATTAATAGTCAATAAAAATTCCCAGGTGTTATCACTTAATCTAATTAGTCACAAATTTTCAAAGAAAATATAAATATACACACATTACAGATGAGGATATATCAAATGTGTTAATATTACATATATTAACAATGTTATATCATTAACATTACAGTAACATACTGTATTCCCACATGTATTATATATTGCACTGTTACCTTACAGTAATAATATGCATTTTAATGTTATTGTACTATGATAAAGTATTGCATTGTTAATATTACATATATTGTATAATACCTTAGTGCAATATTTTGTGCATTCTGTGAAAGCGGAGATCTTACCTTCCTAGAGCACCACTGACTTCTGTACACAGAACAGTACTAGGTAGATTCAAAGATCAAAATGTGTATTAATATAAATAAAATTGTATAGAATAAATTTCTTAATTAGAAGTCTCCACCATTAGCAAGACACAACATCAATATTTTTTACAAAATGGAAAACTACATTAAACTGATTTATTGATTTAAACTAAGCTATATTCTGATTTTAGGAACATTAAAAGTAGGAATTCTACAATCAAGAAATGTATTTCCAATTTATCTTCTTAAAGTTAGTCAAAAATATATGTAATTGCCAGAGTTTCTTACCAGCATGGAATAGCAAATGTCATCTGATTATGTGATAAATCCCATGATTCCTAAAGAAATAAAGCATGTTGGTTGTTGTGGGCAGGTTTCTGAGTGATGACTTTCCAATTCCTGAGGGCTTTTAAGAACACTGAAATTGGCTATTGGCCTCAAAGGTTTTTAGAATAGAAACACAAATGTAGTTATACTGGCCCATTTTACAGGTAAGAAAAAACTAACAGCCAGAAGCTCAGTGAGTCTAGATACCCCTGAGGTTATCTAAAGGGCTAGAGGTGTTTCTCATTCCAATGTCTCCTTCATTTTTCTCAACAACTCTTTCCATTTTCTTTGATGAAGAACACTTTATACAGTGCATGCCACCTAAGAGAAACTCAGTAAATGCTAGTTTCATTTATTTTTAGATTTATATTTGCTGTCAATAAATAAAACTACAATATTTTCAAATCCTGTAACAGATCTTAAGTTAACCCTATGGTTCCTTAAGATCTCCTTTACAGCATCCATTCTTATATTCTTGCACTGACAAAGAAGTTCCAAAGAGCAATTTTGCTGCTTTAAAGCTCAGAGTAAGTTTTTGCACTGAAAGAATATTGTTTTTAAAAATTAAATAAAAGGAGAGCGAGAGCAAGAGAGAGAATATGAATGAGACAGAATGTGAATGAGAGAGATGTCAACCATTCAACATTCAGTAGCTCAGCAGGTTTGTCAAGCTCTAGATTTTGTTTTAGCCCACATTGCAGAGTTCAACTCTGATCTAACTACTAGCATGATTTTTGGGCGTCTGTTTGCAGATGCAGTAGAATTATCAATCCGAACAGACACACAATCCGGGTCCAATGTCACTTCTCCTCATTATGTTAATAGTTAATACATGCAAATGAAAACACTCTAGCAATTTGATTTCTTTGAAGATAGTTTGCATATTGTCTTAGCCATAATGACTGTACACTTCTCTCAGCCTCCATTTATGCAAGGGTAGTGTAGTTCATTTTTATCAGCTCCAGTTCATTTTTGCTGCTATTGGAATGTATGTGCATGTTTCTTTTTTACCTTTTGCCTAATTACCATTCAGGTACCATAAGCAGATTTTTCATGCTATTGGTGTTTTTCTTAATTAAGAAACAAATGAATTCTCCCTAGCAAAAAAGATGGAACAACAGAATAAGATGCCAGGGGCTGATGTTCTGTTTCTTAATTGAAGCAGTTCTATTGTTCGGTGTTGGTAGTGAGGGGGCTGAAATGTCCTAAGTGTAGAATGTTAATAGTACAAAAATAACATAAAACTACTTTTAAAAATAAAGAATACAAAAAAATGCTGTAAGAGCTTTGAAAACATAGATTTTTATCCACATATTAATTCTGACAGTAACAAAGTAGCTTCATTTACAAATCCCTCACACTTAGAAAGCCTGAGGTTCTAACCCCAGTCCTGAGAGATATGCCTGCCCCACTCTGCTGGTCTAGTTAACTGCGTGCTACTTATTTACTCTTCATCAATTAAGGAGGCACCCAGGGGAATAATTTGTTTCTTTAATTTGTGAATAAACCATTGCTACTTTAATTTGCATTCTTCTTTTCCTATCCACAGTAAAATCTCAATGTCCTACCAGTATATTCAATACGCATTACTACAATCTTAAGGTAAGACACATGCAAATTCACAGAGACAATTCTTTCATTTCCCTTGGGGTGATAAAACTTCAAGGAATTGAGGCTTTAAGAGTTTTCACTCACATCTATACCGATAGCATAAATCTGCTCTAGTGAATGGCACAAAAGATTACATATTTTTCTCTTTACTAAAAGCTGTGGACGGGTATTTTTCACTAATGGCTTTATTTCTTTCTCAGATTACAAAATTCTTGCCTTATTATTTAACTTAGATTTTTAAAAAATGAAAACCCATTACTATATTTTAAGTAAGCTAGTAAAGATTTAACAAAAGATACAGAGTTACATTTTTTTTTTCTGTCAGGAAAAGAACATTATAAAATAAGATCTCTAGGTATCAATTTCTAAATTAATAAGTTTCTACTGATATCGTTCACACTTGCTGTCTTTCAGGTGCCTAAGTTATGTATGAGATGCATGTAAGAGTCAAATAGAATAAAAGGAATTTAATATATGTGTGAACAAAGCATATCATTATGTAGTTTTTCCCTATTTGGAAGGAAGAGGTCATAACTCATTTTATCATAAATACCTTTATGCATAGTGATAAATACAGGTGAATCTTTATTTATTAAAACCTAATGTTTTATAATAACATCATGGAATATCATGAAAAAAACCTTTAAGTTGCTATACAAGCATAATTCATGAGTTTTGAAAAGTAAATAAATCATTTTGAGATAATTTTTAAAACTTTTTAACAAAGTACAAAAAGTATTTCATGAGCCCTCCTAATCAATGAAGAGAGTTTTTATGGAAGAGGTAAGAAACAAATTTGTAGCACACAAAATTACCTACCTACTTATAACTAAAGAACATTTACATGACCATTATTATTTTGAGAGTCTACATTTATATGAAGTTGTAAGATAACTTTGGAAGAGCTTAACTCACTCACAAAATGTGCAGTCTTATAAAACTGTTGGTCCCCATCTATTTTTCATTTCACCAAATTAAAAAAAATATATGAACAATGACCAAAAAAAAATTCACGTCTCTTCTCTTTATGCTCTAATACATTAGAAGAGGATAGTTAAGGTCATTAATTTCATAAAGTCACACACATAACAATAAAACGTGACATGATATTCAGTTATTAACTTGTTTTTGATAATATAAACTATGAAGTAAGACCTAGGGACAATATTTTTCTTTCTCTCACTTTCTTGAATTTCTATAATATTGGCATGGGTGGGAAAGAGGAGAAAGGCAAAGCATTTTGGAGCTTGAAGATTTACAACCAAATTCTATGTATATGAAAGTGTGAACTAGGATGAAGAAAATGTTTCTTTAAGAGGGTTTCTAGAGACTTGTGAAATTTTATTTCCTCAAATTCCTCAAGTGAAAAGACTAAAAATATCTATTATCAATCTTAACCCAGTAGCAAAATGTTTAGAAAACACATTTTTCTTATTCCTGCAGCTGTGTGAAACTATTGTTGTCTTGCCCCACCCCCAGTCTCTGACTTGCTAACATGGTGTCTCTGCCAAATTCTTGGCATTGGAAGTGAGGGGGAAGAGGCCATACCATAACGTGTTGATAATGAGGAGATAGAAATAGCAAACCAGCTGGATTGTCCTAATAAAGTATGTCTGGGATTTAGAGACACAACAACTATGTGTTCAGGTCATCCAAATGCATTTTAACCAACGATGATCTTTTGAGATACTCCAGTCAGGATCTTTCTAAAGGAATTTTATGTATTAACTCCAGAACTGTCTGAAAAAAAAAAATACAAAAAACAACAACAACACAAACTTACTACTCACTTTTTCTGGTAATGATTAGTATAACCAAAGCACCCTGTGAGATTTTATACCAAAAAATGAGACAAAGTGATTTGTAACAGATTTCAGAGTTTGTTAAAACATTTACTGGTTTATGGACATCTATATATACACATCTATCTCCATAGTGTGTGTGTCATATATATAGTATATATGTCTGCATGTATATGTCTGTGTGCGTGAGAGAGATGAGTATATCACATTTTAATATCAATCTATCTTATAAAGCATTTCCTAGTGAAGCTCAACATATTTTCCTGATTGGGAATAAAGTATTTATTCATTTTAAAATTAATGTGGTTTGGGCAAAATTATTCAATTAGGATATTCAACAAGATCTTTTTACAAACCTTACTTCAACTACAAACAATATGTACCAAAAAATGCTTCATTTAAATATTTGTCAATTAAAACATGCAAACCAAAAACCTTTAAAAATATATCTTAGATATCAGAGGATATTTATCACTACCAGAAAATAATTTCTTTTCGTGGATTTGACCTCAAAAATACTAATAATCTAGAAAAGCTTTATTAGTGCATGCCTGGTGCTGTTCTAAACTATTTACATGTGTGAATCCATCGAATCCTCTCAACAGCCCTTATATAAGTTCTCCTTAATAACCTCTTCTTTACAAATGGGGAAACTGAGTCATAGATTAAGTAATATGCTCAAGGACATGCCACAAGGAAGTGGCAGAGCTGGAACATGAACCCTGATGAAGGACTCCAGAGTTCTGAAACATTATAACCATACCACCCCAAAGAATGATTGTATAATTCAATCCCCTTCTAAAACGTAAACATATGACTTTGTGCTGTACATCCATTCAAGTGCCGTCTGATAGGCAGCCACTGCATTTTTGCATTGTAAAGTTAACATGTAGATTACCTACATCCGAATTGTCAAGTAGATAGCTTTCAATGCTATTTCTTAGAACAGTCAGACCTCTGGGCTAACACATTTCCACAGGGTGGTTAAAGAGGGAAGGGCAGCACCATTTGATCAGAATACACTGCATGTAACAGGCCACCCAATTCTGAAAACGGATCCCAGTAACATCAATAATCCTCCTTATGCTTTATCCAAGGAATTTTGTGTAGTCTCCTCGGCAGAGGTAGTTCTAACTTGATCATCTTCAGTAATTTATTCTACTGGGCCTTGCTCTGGGTCTATTTTTGGTACTGACCATTAACTTTATCATCACGAAAACCACTTGTAGCTTTTCAACAGTTGATGGCTGAAACATCAGCAGGCCACATGGGAGCCAGGGGCTGGATGCACTTTGGGTTCCTTTTCCTATGATTCTTTCCTTTGCTTCTTTGGGGCTTTAGGAATAGGATTCTTGATGGGAAGACATACCACAAGAGATTAATTTTTTCCCCCCAAAATTAGTTCTCCATTTGCATAAAGTCATTGTATAATGCCAGTGATTAGATGAATTTACTTACAGGAGCATACACCTGGGTAACACCTCTGTCCAAACTCAGAAAGTAAATTACAAAATACAATAAAATCTTCAGGGCTACCTGGGTTGTTCAGAATCTATGAGAATGAATTAAATGAAACTGACCTTTTGGTCCTATATGCCAATGAGGCTGAAAATACAAGACCCCAATGGTTAAAAACAACCTGTCTTAAGTTCCATTAATGTTGCTAGGCTCTAGGTTCCCTCAAATGAGAGAAACATATTTCATTTGTTTTCAGGTTGTAATTTCCCTCAACTCCACATGTTACTTGTATCCTAACCTTATGTCCACTTTCAAAATTATCTGACAAAAATTCAACCTATTTAATTTTCTTTCCACTCTGTCATAATTATCAGGGGGTATGTATGTTGCCATTTATAAATTAAAACCTTTACATTTTCTTCAGGGGTATCCTTTGAAACCCACTGACACTCTAAGCCTTAGTCTCTGCCATACTTCAGTTTCTGCCATGGACTCATTCATTTCCTTCTGCTGCTGTTGCTGCTGCTACTGCCCACAAGAACACATGAGATATCTTGGAAGACTTTCAAGGATAAGAAGTCCTTAATAAGGTACAAAAAAGAGCAACATATTGGGCCCAATGCCAATTTAAAACTATGTCTGCATATAATAATATGCATAAATAAAAATAACAAGCATCTTAAAATCACTCAGAAGGTAAAACATTTGATATGGGTGAATGATGAACTGTTTTGGGCAGAGCAGAACAAAATTTCTGAACTCAAGAAAACAACATCGTGAAAATAAACTTTTTGTATAACAGGGCCTAAATGAGTACATGGAATTTTAAAGAATAGAACTTTTATCTAAAACCAAACTATCATACACTATTAATCTGAGGTTAATAATACACCTGTGACCTATGCCACTGAGAATAGAGAAATACTATACTTTAAAAGGGAATGTATTAAAACCTTTTTCTCTGCATTATGTCCTTCTCTAAAGTAAGAGTGTAATCTTCACTTGAGTACTCACTTTTAGTATATTCTCAAATAAACTGAATAAGAACTATAGAAACATTTATCATTATAGTTATTCTCTCCCATATTGTCTGAATTAGAGAGATATTGAAATATTTTATAAAATATTTTTCTGTGCCCTACTTTCTTCCCAACTCCCAAAAGCACTTCTATCCTCTCAACTACACAACCAAAGGGAAGACAAATAATTGAAAATATAATTATAATGGCAATACATCCCTGATTTTCTGTTCCTACACACACACATACACATACACACACACGCACACACACACAAACACACACACAGGATTTCTTACTAGCAGTGGTATGAAAATACCAACATTCACATTCCAATGTATACATACATTTTACTTTTTAAATTATTTGTATTAATTTGTAACTTATTAAAATTTATTTCGTTAAAAAATGAAAAGAGTATTAAGAGGCATATAGTGAAAA
This sequence comes from Cacajao melanocephalus, assembly GCA_963573385.1. Classification (NCBI taxonomy): domain Eukaryota; kingdom Metazoa; phylum Chordata; class Mammalia; order Primates; family Pitheciidae; genus Cacajao; species Cacajao melanocephalus. The sequence continues at coordinate 22,326 of CAUYLG010041631.1, forward strand.
CAGTCTATGTGCTACCATAAACTCCCAGGCCTCATTCCCAAATAATCCATCAATAATCTGTTGCATATTTTTTCAGAAATTTATGAAAAATATAATATATATTCATTTTTCTTTAAGAAAACTACAAGTAGATGCATGCCATACTGATTTTTTTCTTTTCATTTTATGAGTCTTTGAGATATTTCCATATCAGCATGAACACATCTGTCTTATCCTTTACAACACATGAGAGGGTTATACCATAATTTTATTTAACCCATCCCCTATTAATGGACATTTAGGTGACTTCTAATTTTTTGCTATTAAAAACCATGCTGTAAAGAACACATGCATGAGTGTTTCTATGGGATATGTGGAATTGCTGTGTCAATGAGTATATGGGCAATTTTAATTGCTGTAAAATGCCAGACTGTCTTTCAAACAGGTTGCAACAATTGACAATCCCCGTAACAATTACTTTGCCCACTTGCTAGTAAACATTTTTCCCTCTCAATAGACAGTTATAAAACTAAGCTAATGCATACGAATGAATGGAAAGCTACTACCAAAGACAATCTCATGAGTTAAGCACAAACAGATTCAATTAAAAAGATACTGCTCTGTTCATTTATTTTTGCATGTGTTGTCTAGCCTCACTAAAATATTCATACTAAACTACAGAAAGCACTAGAGTGATTGTTTTAGCCATCAGCTACAATGCTGTTATTAAATCTGTACCTAAAAATTAGAGGGTAGCACGGAAGGTCTAAGGTTGAATTTGAGATAACAATAATTGTTAAATTTAACAAAATGAAAGTTAACTAAATAAAAGTTAACTGACAGCTCAGAGGTTTATTGTTGTTATTGTTTGGTTTGGTTGTTTTGGTTTTTGTCCTCTTCCATTTCCAAATTGCAATTTGGTGAAACCATGCAATTATCAAGTGAATACAAAATATACGAATCAGACTCTATTTTCCAAAATCGGCAATGACTATCAATTACCTAAAGGATGAGTTCATGTTTTTCAACATGGCACAAAAGGCCCTTTAAAAATATGGCCCCAAATCAGCTCTCAAGGTGCATTCTCTGTCACTCACATAGTTTCATCTTTGGGCACAACTATTCACTGGACTTTGAAAATACCATGCTTCTTAATGCCTTTCTGCTCTTGGCCAAGCTATTGTTTCTGCAAGGATACAATTCTCTCTTGTCCTGACTACATCTCTCACTTCTCCTTCAATACCCAGCTGAAATAGGAACTCATTCTGGGGGCTTAACCTGACTCACTTAAGAACTTTGATGCTCATGTCAGTTTATATCTTAATCTATCATGATTAAATCATACTGTAATTATGCCTTTCTCCTACTCTATTTAATACACTGCTTGAAGGGAGAGACCACAGTTTGTTCATTGTGTATTTGTCCCATCCCCATGGCTTAACACAATACACAAAATTAGTACTTTCTATGTGTTTGTTTCTTCAATATTTAATGAATTGAAGTTTTCATTAAGTTAAATTTAACATATATGGGTAACAATTTTTTCTTGGGGCAAAATTGTTTAAAAATATACCACAGGAAATTATGTGGTTTTCAAAATTTTTTCATTAATTCATTAATTGAATATTTTCTGAGTATCTGCTATGTACCTGGTATTCTTGTAGCAGCTGTAGTTACAGAAGTGAACAAGACTAGGTCACACACCCAATAAGCTTACATTCTAGTAAAAAGTCACCTAATAAACAAGTAAAAAAACTAACAAATACATACGTTATGGGCTGGAGAGCAAACTGAGGCAACTTTAAATGGAAAGGCTAAAAAAGACCTTTCTGAAGAACTGACATGTGAAGTAAGAAGTGAATGAGAAGCCAGCCATACGGAAATCTAGGGAAAGAACAGGAAGACAGGCAGCTTGGCATGATTACAGAACAGAACAAAGACCCATAAAGGTAAAATATAGTGAATTTAAGTGGTTTATGGGTAGGAGTTTGGAAGGGAAGTGCTACGTAACAATAGTATGCTTAGTGATCAGGTCAGACACAAGGAACAGATCATGGAGGATCTGATAAACCATGATCAAAAGTTTAGGTATTAATTTGCAAAGGGATATTCACTGGAAGAGCGATGAAGTGATATGACTTGACTTTATATTTTTGAAAAAAATCATTTTGGCAAATCAAAGTGAAACTGTTCCTACTTTATATTGTTACTTTTTAAAATGTAACAAGTGATCACATAGATGTCTGTATAGCAATCCTTCAGAGTCCTCTTAAAGTTCTGATAGGGCTGTAAAGCCCATTGAGAAGCTCATGAAAACCATTTCCTAGAAAAATTCATGAATACATAAAATTTTCCATTAAATGTGTGGATATTCGCAAACTCTTCAAAGCCTATAGATCCTAACCTAAAAATCCTTCATTCAAAATGTAATCACGTTTCTTTCTTAGGATAGTAGTCACAATATGCAGTTAACATCTGTTTTACCTCCTGTAATAAATAGATTATTTCTCTACGTAAAGAACATTGGTACTAACCACAGCATAGAAACAACAAATCCCCAAACACATGCCTTAGTAATATCTCATACCTGAACCTCCCTGATTTCCTCAAAATGAAAACTTCCAAACCAAAACTCAAAGAACATCAGAGTGAATGTCAGACTCATCAGTTCAGCCACTGCATCCCAAACTCATACTATTCCTTAAATGAGATTTCTGAATCTGTAGGATTAATCAAGGAATTGCAGTCTAGCTGGCCAGCTAGCTGATTCTTTTTTTCCATTTGTAAGAATTGTTGATCATAATTATTTATTATATAATTGGGGATGTGTGTACATATGTGTGTGTGTGTGTGTGTGTGTGTGTGTATCCAGTTCAAAACTAGATGGAATAACAAAAGAAATAACAAACAAAAATAATGGGTGAAAAGGATTGAATGTGAAGTATTCGATATTCTATAATATTAAGTGTGTGTGTGTGTGTGTGTGTGTGTGTGTGTATGGACACCAAAAAACAGGTTATTAACCTCTAGAGAGTTGCTCATGGATACACACACACACACACAAAAACTGAAATACTATCAAAGCAATTTGCATTTGACAGTTGTGACACTGCCTTAAAATATTTTAACTGTACAACTTAAAAATATCACAGACTTACACAGTGATTTTACAAGGAAAACTCTATTTTGTTACATGAGAGAAAACAGTTTTTTCTCTCATATAACAAAATTATTGACCATTTTTAACTACCATCAATAAATAATACTACCAGACTCCCAACAGTAATGTGACCATCAGAACAAGATCAGTAAAGGTCAGCGCCTTTTGCCTGAACCATCTTTTCTGCAAAAGTTTTTGTAACCATAAGTTTACTGATTCCTCATTATTCCTGAAATAAATACACACACACACACATACAGACAGAAAGAGGGAGACACATAAATTGTTTTGTTCCATATAAATGTATGTAGAAGAAACTAGATCATTTTTCTTATGTACTTTTCTTGGATCTATTACTAATTACTGCTGAAATGGTGATCGGTTCACCTTCTCTGATGACTTGTCGTGAGTACCACTTCAGGTTCTGGCACAAGTGTTTTCATGCAGTATTCCACTTATACTATCAGCAATACAGCACCTTGCAGAATTCATCTCCCTGATATTAAGCCTACAGTATTAGCTGAGACCCAACTGTCCTTTGGAGATCTGACCCTTAAAACTCAGAGAAAAGCGATACATCACAGAGGATTTCTAGAGAGTATCAAACTGTCCTAAATCTAAATTCAAATCCAAGCTGTCCAAATTCCAATTCTGTCACAATGGTACTAATTTTTATGACTAACACTGGAAATCATTTTATTCTAAAACTAGCTATTCTACTTTGTGCCTGCCAGCCTGCCTGCTTGTCTTCCTCCTTTCCTTCCAAGAACATTTATCCTGTTAATTATGTTCAAACTCAGAAGTGTTCTACAATATCGTTCTAGCACAGCAACAAAACAAGCAAATATAGATTTTTTTAAAGGTGATTTGAATATGTGTCAAGAATTTGGGGATTTCCATTATGAAAATGCAAAGAACATTTTAATAATCCCATCACCAACCAACAAGATTCAAGGTCAGCGAATTATAGCACAATCATTCACTAACTATGGATCTGTACAAAGTTCTCCCATTGTGCCAACCAAGGTTTCTCCAAACTCTGAATGTCTCTGTTGTGCACTAGAATATTTTTTAACCTAAGCTTTTCAGAACCTATAATTCCCAAGCAGCTGAACTGATAATGCTGTATTAATTTATGCAGTAATTTTTTTTACCCCAGAAAACCTATATTTCTTCAAAAAGTTTTTTTTTAAAATATTAAACTTGGCCAGGTTAAGTGCTACAATATTTTGTAGCCCTTTGCCTCATAAGCTTTTGATAAAATACGCAAAAAGTCATTATATATTGCAAAGTATCACATGATACATGATTTAGTTATGAAATGAGCATATGCCCTTGTCCTTTATGATATCAACAAAGTAAAAACATTAAATTAAATAAACAAGGAAGTAGTCACACATTTCTGTTTGCAGACTGAATCTTCACGCCTTTAAATGACTATCAAATGTTAGGGCCTGGAAAAGAGAAAGAATGAAATATTAATAATGTCCCACCTTGTGGGAGCTCGACATTACTTGACACTACACAGAAACCGACCTTTTTGTCCTTCAGGCTTGCCTACCAGGCCCCATCTTCTATCGCAAAAGCCAAATCATCTGATCCCAAACTAACTGTCAACTGCCTGTGATGGTGGGGAAGCCAGACATCAATCAATCAGGTTTTATCAGACGCTCTCTTCGTTTCTCTGTTGTGCTCATCTTATCATCTGACCCAGTTGTAGCCCTGACTTCAGAAGCTTAAGCAACTTGATGACAAAATATGCGCCTGTTTGTCCAAGATGCACATTGTTAAGAAGTTGGGTGATATTTTTAGCAGCCACCTAATATATTTGCAAATGAACACTTGAATATTTCAGATTCACACAAGTCCCATGTTGGTCATTCTCCCTTGCACACGTCTTTATCTGGAGATAGGAGGCTCAATATTTCCAAAAAAATGCAAGAATATTTATATACAAGTCCAACAGGATTGGAAAATATGGTTATTTTTATGTCGGTGTAGGCAGAAAGGCTACCAAAATGAGAATTTGAGAATGCCACTTCAAGAAGAGAAAGAAGACCTGATTGGTAAGTGTGCACAATACAAATTCAGACAACTTTATCCTAAACAAATAAAAATAACTCAGAAAATTAAAATCTGTTTAATCTATTTATATTGATAATAGTCTTGGAAAAAAAACATATTTAAACCTTCAATGCTGTTGCCAAATCTATATTAGCTGACTTCCTACTTCTATGGCATAGTCCAGAATATACTGCTATACATAAACAATTGAGGTAAGAAGACAATTATGGCACAGATTACAAATTTGAAATTTTTAAACTCAAAGTAGATATTTGTTCTACAATTTCTACACAAAAGCAAGAAGAGTAAAATATACACATATTTTGTAATATAAGCAGTCTATATTGGCATTAGTAACTGTATGCTTGCCTCATTTTGTCGTTTTTCTTCAAGGAGAAATTAAACTTTTAGATTTTCCTTAAAAGCAAAATAAAAGCTTCATTATGAATATAAACATTCCATTAATAGGTAATGATGTCCATATACATCTGTCTCCCAATAATACATTAACTGAGCTATATTTTGAAAAGCACTTAAAAACAGCTTAAAATTTCTCCACAGAATTTATCCACATAAATACATACCTTAATCATGTAAGCGTGGGCTATATAACATCACAATGTATTACACTGATGTATTTGAGGATGAAAATGCACACCATGAAAATAATTTGTATATAGTGAGAAACTCATCATTCAAAACGATTCCCACTGAATTCACAGGGTTTTATTAAAAAGAAAAAAAAAAAAACCCACAAATACCTTTGAACTTCTTAGCACACAGAATGAGCAAGTAGGTTTACCAGTCCATGGCATTTACCTTCAGGAGGCATTAGATATGGGAAATTTAACAAGCTTCTACTAGAAATAAGAAAAAAAAGTCATTTTATTCTATTATGTTATAAAAAATAAAGGTAAAAATTTTATTGAATACCAAATATGGTAAAATTAATCTATGACAGATTTTGTCAGTTAATTAGAAATAATCAGATCTTTTAATCAAACTGTGTGGTAAACTTTAAAGCCACGCTTCCAAATTAGGTAATCTTAATGTAGTAGACAAAGGGAAAATGGACAACATTGAGTGTATTTATTATTTACAACTTTTATTTCATCATTATTTTTAAAGTACTTTAAAATATATGATTTTTAGCAATTTTTCTGCAAAAAGTAAGAGAAATGTGGCCCTCAATTGAACTTGAAGACTTATCAGTTCGCTATTTTTAATCCTCTATTCCTCAATTTACTTCAGGCTCCCAATAATTTCAGGATATACTACAGTAAAGCAAATACAAGTTTTTCTTCAAGAGTATACCATTGTTCAATATTCCAAAGGAGTAATTAATACAGAAATTAAAATTTTAACGTTCCATATTAACAGAAAATTTAAAATGTTTCCTTCTAACTCTAAATTTTGTAATTCTTCACTCTATTCATATTTTTAAAATTTTGCAAATTTTGTGAATAATAAAAAGAATTTCAGAGATTATTAATAAGAAATCCATGTAAATTAACTAACACTTGCAAGAAATCTTCCTGCGCAATATTATATAGATGTCAACAAGTTAAAAATTCCTTTTCTCTCAACACGAGAGGCCCACAAAAGTTTCCAAAATGTGGATTTGAATAACTCCTATCTTCCAAAGAATTTATCTTTCTAAAAAAGAAATCAACTGAAAAATGTTAAATATATCTTCCAATAAATGCCCATTTAAAAATAATTTTTAAATTCATTTTAAAATTTAAACATAAAATATAGCATTTTAGCAGCCTACACAAAAACTACATGCTATAGTTTTTGTGTGGGCTATTAAATTTATATACTTTGTGATAGTCTATGTATAGGTTATTATATATATATTTGTGAGTTATTTATGATAAATCTGACATTAGCAACAACCAAGTCACCTCCTTGAAAACATCAGACTAACACCATTCAAGAGTTTCTAGAAATTCAAAGGGGAGCACTTTCACAAACAAATAAAACTAAGCAGTTAGCGGCACATGACTAGATGACATTAAAGTCCACTTAATATTAAATATTAGATCAGTGTCTCTTATTAGCATATTCCTTGCTTTACATTCATACATAGATACATACACGGGAATACTATCAGAATATTAAATAATAAATAGCATATCTTGTAGGCTATATAAAGAGTTTTTAGCTACTCTACAGACAATGCTTGGAATAAATAATTATGTGGCATTGGTTATAGCCATCAGACACTAAACATTCATTTTTAAAGTCTCTAAAATCATAAGCTGCATATAGAGTTCTCCTATCCACAAACATTTAAGTGTATTTAGTTGTCATAATCATAAAAGAAAAGTAGAGGCATCATTTCTAAATCTAGCGTTTACCCTCTGGCATAACTTTTTTTTTAAAGACTAATTTCCAATGATCTGACTTTTAAAAATGCTCATTTTTAAGTAATCAGCATATCTGAGGAATATCAGCAAAATAGTGTGTATTTAGTTTCCTGGCTTTAGAAATCTATGATCTTTTATTATATTTGTAAGCATTCTTCAAAGACATTTATTCCTTCAGCTTATTGTTTAGGATTTTTCTTATTGGAAATAAGCATTTGCTATTATTAAAATATCCCCCAGATAAATTTCTTCCTTGGAATTGAAAATAAATAGCAAAACTCTCTCACCATAGACATAGGACTAGATACCTCACACTCATCGTGAGGCAAAACTAGTCCTCAAAGGTACTTTTTAAATATAGTTGGTATTAATAAGAGACTAGGAAAGAAGAAAAGAGAAAAAAGAATAGCCTTTTATTTTAACATGTGAAATCTTGACCAAAACCAATTCTACCTAAATATAATCACGTATTCATTTATAAAAGTATTTGTCAAAAGCACAAGTTACTAAAGCTTTACATAATCCTGACTAGACAATTCTTCTCTACCTTTTTGTCATCTCAAAAAGATGGCCTGACAGTAATGGTATGACACCCTCTCAGACAAGCCTCTCGGCATTAATATTTAAATCTTACCTATCCCTTGTGATTGGAATTCAGCCTCTATTCGCAAACAAAAACTAAATCAATGTTCTTAGAGTTCAAACTAGATCCCTAAACAGTTTGCCACTCTCTATGCACAGATAAGATAAACTTTCTTTGACCCAAGAGATGAAGTTGCCATGACGATCAGAGAGTCCACTTTCTATATTGATATTTTGCTGATGTAACAACAAATAGAACCAGATCCTAGTGCCGATAATGGTGATTAATTAATACTAATATTGATCCCTACAAGCAAGAGACAAGGCTATTAACTTGAAGCCTGAAAAGTCAATTGTTACCTGTGGCAGAGATACTAGGAGCTGATTTGGAAGCATAATAAACAAATGTGCTATCTTTATGCTAATACTTTTAAAGAGATAGTTCTTTCCAGAATGCCAAATATTGCCATATCTGAGCTTGTTAATTTAATTGCATTTCAGCTCTTAAAAATGTAACCTTATTAAATGATACATACTTACCTGTTTATCTATGGTGAAAAAGCATTCTCTGGACTGAAGTAACAGACTTTTGCTGCTATTCGTTTGGTGGGAGAATTAACTGATAATTTTACACAGTAGCAGGTGTTGAATTAGACCGGGTTTCAAAAACATCTGCAGTGTTTCTCTGAAATGTCCTACTAGTCCTTTGGAATTGGGAAAGTAACAAAAAATCCAAGGGAATATGACTTGGAGGATAAGAACTCCAAAGTTAACATATCTACTCATACTTTTTAGTGAACAAGATTACATTTAAGAAAGGAAGCTACTTTTGAAAAATATTTCTTATTCCCATACAAATCTAATATTATATTCTTCACACAATTTAGCCAAACATCAAAAAACTTTCTCTAAATGGTATCACTTTATTTAAAACTTGAATACACATTAAGTTATTTTCAAGGAAAGTTCATCTGGGAAGGTGTTTTCTTGAAATGTAAAAATAAATTACAGAATGTAGAATAAATAAAATGAGTTTATTCACTTAATGCCTTTTGAGAAAAAGTAACATATTTAAGCAGGGTGTGATTAAAATGCAAATGACAAGTCCATCGTTGATTTGTCTTGGTTATGGGGAAGAACAAACACATCTATACTAGAAATCCATACTCTAGTCCCAAATACTTCATTTTTAATCTTGTCCTCTCAAAACTTTTTCCAGTGGTAACAACTAATAGTGAAATGGCTAATTAAACTATCTTTTTTCTTTTTTTTTTAATCATTTGAAAAAAGAGCTAATTAGTTCCTGAATAGTAAGGCCTCAACTAGCAGAAGTAACATGGAGGAGAAGGTTCTGGGAGAGCTCATGAACAAGAGAAATGAGTTACCTTAACTGTAATGCAAAGTTAACTTAAGGGGGACATTACTATAAATGTATGGATACATATTAATATAGGCAAAACATAGATATATTAATAGATATAGGCTAGATAATTGAAATAATCAATGAATATCTTAATTTATCCCCAAATTACCCTCAAACAAAGCAATGTATAAATCTTCGTATTAACCCTTAAACATGTAATGAAATCTTGCATTGGCTGAACATAAAAATCAAGAGCAAATCACTTAATTGCATTATCTTCCTTCACAACTTAATAACACCGACTTAATATATAGCAAGTCATATTGTAACCGAACAGATGCAATTATACTATTCTTAAGGTCTCCAACTGTAATTTATAGAAAATGCCAACTTGTGTGTTCACCTACAAAATACTAAGATATATCATATTAAACTTGATAGTCCTTCTTACTCCATAATTTTACAAATGAGCTACTTTGAAAGTTACCAGAAGTGGAAAACATACCTGCTGTTTTATTTCAAGTCGTATCTCCAAATTTTAGCCCGAAACTCTTACAGCAATTAGAGATGAAAATGCTAGTTCATTTACATTGGCATTGTTGACTCCATTGAATTTTTAAAAGCCTAACTTTGTGATTAATGATCTTTTACAGGT